>UESW01004208.1:495454-635696 GCA_900491605.1 Calamus simplicifolius
ATAGTTAGATGGTTATCCAGTCACTGGGACTTAGGTCTCATCCCTCTATGATTTAAATGTTCTTTCAGATCAGTGAGTATTTCTGCCAGGATCACAAGATAAACAGGACAGGACCCTTAGCTGGTGAAGCTTGCTTGGATGCAAGAGTGTTTAAATGCTAGCCTTGTATATTGAGAGAGTGTGGTTTGATAATTGTATTTTGTATATGTGTATGTGTACAGTGGGATGTAATGATGTTTTAGACCTTTTTGGATATGAATACGAGACTTATGTTTTGGAGAAGATTATGAGTATGATGTGTGCACTTAGGATTTTAATGTCGAATGTGAATGTGATCTTGTAAACTGCCTGAGGAATGTCATGAAAAATATTATCTGAGCAGGTTGATGCTTAATGTTGATTGGGTGATTTGTGTATATAATTGAGATGAAAGTGAAAAGTTTTTAACAGGATGTGTTTTCGTGTGTCTGCCACTTATGATAATTAGTTGGGGTTCTCTAGCTCTTTATGGAGCGCTACATAAAGACTAGTAAAACTCTATCCGATTACCACAAGTGTGCAGGTGTGCTGTCGGTGGCCCCAGAGAGGAGGGGGAGCTGACAAGTTTTGGTATCAGAGCCCTAGGTTATTAGGTCCTAGGGGAATAAGTATGAGTATGAGTCTAGGATGATTGAATGTTTTATGATTATAGCTATTGAATGATGAAACTGATGTAATGAATAATGTCTTGTAGGACGATTACTACAAAGGCATCTAGAGAGACAGAGCAATCTTCAGGCAGGGATAGAAGCAAAGGTCAAAGTAGATTCAGAAGGTCAGTTAGAAGAAGTCAAATTGATAGAATGGCTTCTAGTGATTCCACCGAGCCAGTATCTAAGGAGGCTAGAGTGGGGGCATCTCCAGAGCAGATGCCAGAGTCTTCTTCACAGTCTATTACCCCTGTGCCAGTAGACCCATCTCGAGTACAGACTCAGGGGCCTAGTATGTCAGAGTTGGTAGGCATGATTACTCAGGCTGTGGTAGCAGCTGTGGGTGCTAGTTCTAGCCTTCCATCTAAAAATACTGAGGTTGTGAGGAATGTGGAAAGAGCCAGAAAGTTAGGGGCTCTGGAGTTCCAGGGAACTACTGATCCTATTCAGGCCGGGGCATGGCTGCAGAGGATCGAGAGAGTATTTGATGTGATGGGATGCTCTGAGGAGCAGAGGCTGAGTATTGCCACCTTTTTACTGGAGGGTAGAGCCCAGAGTTGGTGGAGATCTATTCAGGGCAGGCAGCCCCAGGGAGTGGAGTTGACATGGGAAAATTTTAGAAGAGAATTTCATCAGCAATATTATTCTGAGATTTATAGGGATCAGAAGAGGAGGGATTTCCTTTGTCTGACTCAGGGGAGGATGTCCGTGGCAGATTATGAAGCCACTTTTGTGGAGTTATCTCAGTTTGCTAGGGCCTTGGTGGCTGATGAGAGGGAGAGATGTCGACTATTCCAGGATGGGTTGAATCTCCCTATTAAGCCAAGACCTGTATGCAGACCTACAATAATTACTCTGAGTTGGTGCAGGGAGCACTCAAAGCTGAGGAGATTGAAAAAGAATATATGAGTAGGAGGCAGGATAGAATGAAAAGAAGTGCTCCTAGTCATTCTTCTGCTCCGGGAGGGACTCAGCCATTCAAGAAACCCCAGAGGACTGGACAGTTTTATTCTGGGTTTAGAGCCCCTGGTGATGTGGGCAGAGGATCCGTATCTGTGTCAGCATCTAGCCCAGTTCAAAGAAAGCCTTATGTGGGTGTGCCTCAGGTTGCCTCCAGCAGGGTGTCTGGTGATGTAGGGGAGCAGGGTCGTCCTTCTGGTGGAGGGAGAAATATACCCCCATGTAATGTATGTGGAAAACTTCATTTGGGAGAATGTAGGAGGGGCAATAAGGGATGTTATATTTGTGGTGATCTAGGTCACCTGAAGAGAGATTGCCCTAGGAGAGGGCAGCAGGCTGGTGGGCTTCCTCAGGGGCCAGTAATGCCAAGGGGACAGCCTAGTAGGAGAGGTGATGGTAGTGTAGTGGCTTCAGCCAGTCAGGTGGGGCCTAATGTTAATCAGCCAGGAGGGTCATCCAGTATTCCGAGAGCCGAGGCCAGAGTGTTTGCCATGACCAGACAGGAGGCTCAGATTGATCCTGATGTGGTGACAGGTATGCTACCCATCGATAATCATGATGCTTATATTTTAATTGATTCTGGATCTACGCATTCATTTATCTCATGTGAGTTTGCTAAGCATCTAGTTAGAGATGTGGGCCAGTTGGGTAGTCAGTTGGTAGTATCTATGCCCGTAGGGAGGCCTTTTATAGCAGACCAAGTGTATAGAGGTTGTGATATTTCTGTGGGGAGTCAGAAATTAGCAGCAGATTTGATTCCTTTGAGGTTGAAAGAGTTTGATGCCATTTTGGGGATGGATTGGCTATCTGTGCATAGAGCCAGAGTAGATTGCTTAAGGAAGGAGGTGATGTTGCAAACTTCTGATGATAGAGAAGTCTGTTTTGTTGGTGATAGGAGGGGGTTACCCTCAGGAGTGATTTCGCTCTGTCAGCCAATAGAATGCTAGCAAAGAGATGTGAAGCCTATTTAGCTTGTGCAGTGAGCCTAGAGGGCAATGGTTTAGAGCTGACGAATATCCCTGTGGTAAGGGATTTTTCAGATGTATTTCCTGAGGAGTTGCCAGGGTTACCTCCTGACAGAGGATTTGATTTCAGTATAGATCTAGCCCCAGATACCAGACCAATAGCCAGGGCACCTTATAGAATGGCTCCAGTTGAATTGAAAGAATTGAAAAGTCAGTTACAAGAATTATTGGATAAAGGGTTTATTAGACCCAGTATATCACCATGGGGTGCACCAGTGTTGTTTGTGAAGAAAAAGGATGGTACCTTGAGGTTGTGTATAGACTATAGACAGTTGAACAAGGTGACCATTAGAAACAATTATCCATTACCAAGGATCGATGATTTGTTTGATCAGCTGCAGGGGGCAGCAGTGTTTTCAAAGATTGATCTGAGATCTGGGTATCATCAATTGAGAATAAGAATGAGGATATATCTAAGACTGCTTTCAGGACCAGATATGGTCATTATGAGTTCTTGGTAATGCCATTTGGCTTGACAAATGCTCCAGCTGCTTTTATGGGCCTGATGAATCAAGTATTTCAAGAGTATCTAGATAAATTTGTGATAGTATTCATTGATGACATCTTGATTTATTCTAGAAGTAGTGAAGAGCATGAACAGCATCTGAGGACAGTTTTGCAGATATTAAGAGAAAAGCAATTATATGCAAAGTTTAGTAAAAGTGAATTTTGGCTGGATGAGGTAAAGTTCTTGGGACATGTAGTTTCAGCCAAAGGTATTATGGTAGATCCTCAAAAGATTGAAGCTATAGTAAATTGGGTATCACCTACCAATCAGACTGAGGTGAGGAGTTTCTTGGGGTTAGCAGGATATTATAGAAGATTTATAGAAAATTTCTCGATTTTGGCTTCTCCTATGACTAAGCTGCTTAGAAAGAATATCAAGTTTGATTGGTCAAATGAATGCCAGAAGAGTATGGATGAATTGAAAAGGAGATTAACCTCAGCCCCAATCCTAATACTACCTGATAGTGCCAGTGATTATGTGATCTATAGTGATGCCTCATTGAAGGGTTTGGGGTGTGTTTTAATGCAGAATGGGAAAGTAGTGGCTTATATATCTAGACAGTTGAGATCCCATGAAAAGAATTACCCCACCCATGATTTGGAGTTAGCTGCTGTTATATTTGCATTGAAGGTTTGGAGGCACTACTTGTATGGAAGAAGATGCCAGATATTTACTGATCATAAGAGCTTGAAATATATTCTGACCCAGAAGGAATTGAATTTAAGGCAGAGAAGATGGATTGAATTGATTAAAGACTATGATTGCACTATTGAGTATCACCCAGGGAAAGCTAATGTTGTGGCTGATGCCTTGAGTCGAAAGTCTATGGCCACATTGGCTTCTATCAGAACCGTACAGCTACCCTTGATGATTGAGTTAAGGAGGTTAGATGCAGAGCTAGCTGTAGAAGAGTCAGGAGCCTTGTTGGCTACTTTCAGAGTGAGACCCCAAATGCTAGAAGAAATAAGAGAAGCTCAGTTGCTAGATCTACATTTGCTTAAAGCCAGAGATTTAATTCAGAGTGGGTCTCAGTCAGAGTTTTCTGTTAGAGGTGATGGAGTGTTATTATTCAAGGGCAGAGTTTGTGTGCCAGCTGTGGAATCAGTGAAAGATCAGATTTTAAGGGAAGCACATAGCTCAGCTTATTCAATGCATCCAGGTAGTACTAAGATGTATAGAACTATCAAACAGAATTACTGGTGGAATGGTATGAAAAAGGAGATAGCTGAGTATGTATCTAAGTGTTTGGTGTGTCAGCAGATTAAGGCTGAACATCAGTGTCCAGCTGGAAAGCTTCAGCCTCTGTTTGTGCCAGAGTGGAAGTGGGAGCATATAACTATGGATTTCGTTGTAGGACTCCCAAAGACCAGAAGGGGCAATGATGCTATATGGGTGATAGTTGATAGATTGACTAAGTCTGCTCATTTTCTGCCATTAAGATTGTCTTTACCTTGGATAGATTAGCAGAATTATATGTGCATGAAATTGTGAGTAGGCATGGTGTGCCAGTATCGATAGTATCAGATAGAGATCCAAGGTTCACATCTCAATTTTGGGCAGAATTACAGAAAGCTTTGGGGACTAAATTGAGGTTCAGTACAGCATTTCATCCCCAAACCGATGGTCAGTCAGAAAGAACCATCCAGACACTGGAGGATATGCTGAGAGCTTGTGTCATGGAATTTTCTGGTAGCTGGGATGATCATCTACCTTTGATAGAGTTTGCTTACAATAACAGCTACCATTCTAGCATTGATATGGCACCATATGAGGCCTTGTATGGGAGAAAATGTAGAACTCCAGTGTGTTGGGATGAGGAGGGAGAGAGAAGGCTGTTAGGCCCTGAGTTAGTGCAGCTTACAGCAGATCAAGTTAAAATTATAAGAGCTAAATTAAAGGCAGCCCAGGATAGACAGAAGAGCTATGCAGATAAAAAGCATAGAGAGGTAAAGTTTGAGGTTGGAGATAGAGTCTTTCTGAAGGTATCTCCTTGGCGAGGTATTATGAGATTTGGAAAGAAAGGCAAGTTGAGTCCCAGGTATATTGGACCCTATGAAATTCTGGAAAGAGTTGGGACACTAGCTTATAGATTGGCTTTACCTCCAGAGTTATCTCAGATTCATAATGTATTTCATGTATCAATGCTTAGGAGGTATGTGCCAGATTCCTCTCATGTGATTCAGTCTGAGACTATAGAGTTACAGGGGGATTTATCATTTGCAACAGAACCAGTGAAGATCTTGAGTAGGGAGATTAAGCAGCTCCGCAGTAAAAGAATTCCGTTAGTTAAGGTGCAATGGTTAAATCATCAAAAAGAGGAGGCTACATGGGAGCGAGAGGATGAGATGAGATTTAAGTACCCCCATCTATTTGAAAATATATCTAGCTAAATTTCGAGGACGAAATTTCTTAAGAGGGGGAGAATTGTAACATCCTGAAAACCTTGTAATCTATGGCATTTTCAGTTAAAATGAAAGTCAGAAAGTTTTCTTGAATATGGGTGTGTTGGCCTTTTGATAAATGTAAAGAGAAGAAATTTTGGAGTAAATAAGTATATTTCTAAATGTTAATGAGTCTGATTTGAGAAATTGAGAGACTTAAGTTTAATGGGTTTAAATCACAAGAAAAATCAAGTTTAGTTTGAGTTTTATCCTAAAATGACGTTTTTAGTGGTTGGAGTCGACTCTAATCAGAGTGGAGTCGACTCCGGCACGTTTTAAACTTTCGGCACGCTTAGGAGTCGACCCCTACTGGAGTCGACCCCTACTTTTCTGGAGTCGACCCCTACTTCTGCTCGAGCCGACTCGCAATCTGTTCGAGCCGACTCCGCGACGGCAGGTTTTTCTGAGTTAAATCTTGAGAAATTCATATTTAATCCGTTTCAAGTCCGATTTGGATGCCGTTTGAACCGTTGGATTTCTAAAATCGAGTTCTTCAAGATGGTAAAGTCTTTTCTTAGAAATGTTACATAAAAGTATAGATTTAAGCGAAAAAGGATGATCTGGGCTATAAATCTATTAAAAAAATGCTATATCAGGGGCAAAATGGGAAAAGGCTCCGATGTCAATTGCAAATTGTGTTAAGGGCAACTTAGGAAAGAAAATATAAGGGCAAAATAGCATGGTTATAAGTGAGCCACGTGTTTTCCAAAAAGCGTGTGTTAAGAGTGTGTGAGGGTAAAAGGGAGATTTGGCATGCCTTAACCCTTAAGTTTCCTATGACTTGGTCCCCAAGTCATTAGAGAAAAAGGGGAACGTGGGTTCAGCCAGAGAAAAGAAAGAAAGAAAGAAAGAAAGAAAAGAGAGAAAAGAGAGAAGAAGAAGAAGAAGAAGAAAAGGAAAGAAGAGAAAGGGAAAGGGAAGCTTGGGGGTTTGTGCTCGACTCCAGGTAAGCTATAGCTTCCCTAGATCTTGTATGACTTTAGATTTTCTTAGATTAGTGTATTTTGAGGTAATAGTAGAAGTAATCTTGAGTAGAGATAGGGTGGAAGAAAATAATGAGATATTAGAGGATAGATCATGTATGCATGCATGGTTCATGGGAAAACCTCGTGTGGAGGTAATCCTAATAGCTATTGTATCTGTATGTTGACGTAGGTCAAGAGGGTTATTCCAGGGAGCCGAAATACCAGAGTTGAGTACCAGTTGTACCAGTCGAGGAGTAACCTACTAAGGTGAGTGGATTTCTCATCTAGCAATGAGAGGTTAATTTGAGCTAGTATAATGAGATTTATACCTAGTTATGGTATGTTATGTTTAGAGTATTATGTATGTTTTAAATATGAGAAATGAGAACCTAGTATATGATAATCTGATAAATGAGTTTTGAGCATAAACACATAAGCATGAGTTTCATGAGGGAATTTTTAATGTATACATGGCATATTTGCATGATAAAGCTTTACAAATGATGTATGAGTCATACTGAGCATCAGGCAGCTAGGGGGCTGATCACCCTTTAGACTGTACTGTAGCATGAGCATTGCACACTACTATCGAGCCGGCACCTCCTTGCGAACAGATCGTACGATGAACCCCAGAATCAGGGGTGAGTGCATGCCTAACCAGGCCAGTGGGGCTGGTTGTGAGCAGCCCGTGGGGGCATGAATCATAGCTCAGTGGAGCTGATTACTATATATAGCCCGTGGGGGCAGAGAGAAAACCCGAGGTTCCAGGGTTAAGGAACAAAGCACTTTGCCAGGTGAACCGCACGGGTAAGGGGTGCTATTTGTGCGGGGATCCTGTTGCTAGTCACGCACCCGATGAGAGTACACCTACAGAAGGGCGACTGTAGGGTGGTACCTCAGAGGCATTACACACACAGCCCAGCATCATGAGATCTAAAAGCATATGTTGTGATATAAAAAGGGCCAATGGGCCAAATAGTTATCCCGAGAGGGAGAGCTTACTTGAGATGCCAGTGGGCAAGCAGATCCTGATGGGAGTCTGGGTTGTAGATAAAGAATGCATATCTTCATATTGCAATGCATGAAGTTTTATTTTAATGAGTTATCTTTCAGTGAAGAGTTATTATAGAGTATTCCAGTACTGATATGTTATTTGAAGAATAAGCTACATTTTATTTTATCTGATATCATGTTAAAAATGTACTTTGAGTTGTACAAGTTAAATAGTTTCAGCATACGATTGAAATTAAGAGGTTATGGTTCTCTATTTCTCCATAGTTAGATGGTTATCCAGTCACTGGGACTTAGGTCTCATCCCTCTATGATTTAAATGTTCTTTCAGATCAGTGAGTATTTCTGCCAGGATCACAAGATAAACAGGACAGGACCCTTAGCTGGTGAAGCTTGCTTGGATGCAAGAGTGTTTAAATGCTAGCCTTGTATATTGAGAGAGTGTGGTTTGATATTTGTATTTTGTATATGTGTATGTGTACAGTGGGATGTAATGATGTTTTAGACCTTTTTGGATATGAATACGAGACTTATGTTTTGGAGAAATTATGAGCATGATGTGTGCACTTAGGATTTTAATGTCGAATGTGAATGTGATCTTGTAAACTGCCTGAGGAATGTCATGAAAAATATTATCTGAGCAGGTTGATGCTTAATGTTGATTGGGTGATTTGTGTATATAATTGAGATGAAAATGAAAAGTTTTTAACAGGATGTGTTTTCGTGTGTCTGCCACTTATGATAATTAGTTGGGGTTCTCTAGCTCTTTATGGAGCGCTACATAAAGACTAGTAAAACTCTATCCGATTACCACAAGTGTGCAGGTGTGCTGTCGGTGGCCCCAGAGAGGAGGGGGAGCTGACACCGGGAACCGAACATGGTTCGGTATCTTCAGGAGGTACGGAACCTGCTTCCGCATTTTGCCGAATTTGAAATCATTCAGATTCCCAGATCCGAGAACGCCCGCGCCGACCTACTCTCCCGATTGGCGACCGCGGAGTCAATGGATGCTGAGCAAAAGTTCCACCTGGAGACTATGGAGAAGCCCAGCATCGCGGAAGCCGACCGAATAATGCAAGTTGAGGCCGAACCATCATGGTTCGACCCTATCCTCAAATATCTCAGAGAAGGGTCGCTTCCGTCCGACCGAAGGGAGGCTAGAAAGCTGAGGCTGCAGGCCACTCACTACGTGCTGATTGACAACCAGCTTTACAAACGGTCTTTTTCTATGTCGCTGCTCAGATGCCTTCGCCCGTCCGAAGCAGAATATGCTTTGCGCGAAGTACATGAAGGGATTTGCGGCAACCATCTGGGAAGCCGGTCCCTATGCCACAAGGTGCTGCGACAAGGCTACTACTGGCCGACCATGCAAAAGGACGCGGACGATCTAGTCCGAGCCTGCGACCCCTGCCAGAGGCACTCAAGCATCCAAAGGCTCCCTTCCGCCGAACTAGTTTCCATATCCTTTGCATGGCCCTTTGCCAAATGGGGGATGGACATCCTCGGCCCGTTCCCGCTTGCCACAGGACAGCGGAAATTTCTATTCGTCGCCATCGACTACTTCACCAAATGGGTCGAAGCGGAAGCAGTTGCACAAATTACCGAGGCACGAGCCAGAGATTTTGTGTGGAGGTCCATCATCTGCCGGTTCGGCCTCCCGCATACCTTAATCACCGACAACGGTAAGCAGTTTGACAACTCTAAATTTCGCCAGTTCTATGAGGAGCATGGAATCTGTCACCACCTCACTTCGGTTGGGCACCCACAAGCCAACGGAGCGGCCGAAGTGACCAACAGGACCCTCCTTCAGGGAATCAAAGCTTGCCTATCTAGAGCCCAAGGTAGGTGGGCGGAGGAGCTGCATCATGTCTTATGGGCCTACCGCACCACCCCGAGAATCCCGACAGGCGAAACCCCATTCCGATTGGCTTTCGGCACAGAGGCCGTTATCCCTGTGGAAGTCGGCCTCCCATCGTTGCGGGTGGAAAGCTACTCAGAGGAAGCTAGCAACGAACAACTCCGCACCAACCTCGACCTGGTAGAAGAGATCAGAGAGAAGGCCCGGATTAGAATGGCCGCTTATCAACAAAGGGTAGCCCGTTATCACGCCTCCAGAGTCAAAGGGAAAGCCTTCCTGCCCGGCGACCTTGTCCTCCGAAAGGCCTCTGTTTCCAAACCGCTGGAACAGGGAAAGCTGGCGCCAAACTGGGAGGGCCCGTACCAAGTAGCGGAGATCATTGGACCGGGAACCTATAAGCTACAAGATCTGGATGGGAAATCCATTCCCGGACGTGGAATTCGGACAATCTCCGAAAATATTATCAATAGGGTACGTCCTCTCCAAGTCTATTTTCATATGCCTCCTTATATTTTCCTGTCAACACTTTTTTTCAATGCAAATCATTATACACTACATTGCCAAAAGTTGCAAAAAGAAATAGATGCTGCTTACCCATCCTCGGCACGACCGAGCTACTTGTCTGGACAGGAATTCTCCGAACCTTGGCAGGGCCAAGTAAAAATTCTCCGAACCTTGGCAGGGCCAAGTAAAACATTCTCCGAACCTCGGCTGGGTCGAGCAACAAATTCTCCGAACCTTGGCAGGGCCAAGTAAAATATTCTCCGAACCTCGGCTGGGCCGAGCAAAAAATTCTCCGAACCTTGGCAGGGCCAAGTAAAATATTCTCCGAACCTCGGCTGGGCCGGGAACAAATTCTCCGAACCTTGGCAGGGCCAATAAAAATTCTCCGAACCTTGGCAGGGCCAAGTAAAACATTCTCCGAACCTCGGCTGGGCCGAGCAACAAATTCTCCGAACCTTGGCAGGGCCAAGTAAAACATTCTTCGAACCTCGGCTGGGCCGAGCAACAAATTCTCCGAACCTTGGCAGGGCCAAGTAAAATATTCTCCGAACCTCGGCTGGGCCGAGCAATAAATTCTTCGAACCTTGGCAGGGCCAAGTAAAATATTCTCCGAACCTCGGCTGGGCCGAGCAACAAATTCTCTGAACCTTGGCAGGGCCAAGCAAAATATTCTCCGAACCTTGGCAGGGCCAAGTAAAACATTCTTCGAACCTCGGCAAGGCCGAGTAAAAATTCT
Organism: Calamus simplicifolius; assembly: GCA_900491605.1. Lineage (NCBI taxonomy): Eukaryota > Viridiplantae > Streptophyta > Magnoliopsida > Arecales > Arecaceae > Calamus > Calamus simplicifolius. The sequence continues at coordinate 506,152 of UESW01004208.1, forward strand.
TCAGGTTAAGACACCAGCTGGAAACCGAAATACGCAGGCCCCGATTAAGGCCGAAGGACTTCCAAATAGTCCCCAAAATTTCTGCCGGTTTAAAAAGAAGCACGCTGAGCAAAAACCGTCGACGCGCACAAAGAAGGCGCCTCCGGCGAACCCCTTAAAGGGTTCAATAAGCCCCACGTAATCGGCCAAAAGCCCCGAGCTACGGGAATTCCCCTCTACTACTAAAATCTTCGGGTAAACGCCCCTGTAACCCGTCAAACAAGCGTCTATCTCGATGCATGAACTAGTGAGCCACGCCGACTCCCCAACTATTACGCAATTGGCATGTTTAAAGCCAAAAACTCTTAAAAAAGAAGGTTACCCAAACAAAGCCTTTTTTCATTGATCGGGAAAAAGGGGTACAAAAAGAGACAAGAAAAGCAAAAATAGAAAGCAAAAGTAACAGAGGCCCTAAATCAGGGTTCGTAGTCGCTCCCAGAGGCCAGCAGATCCTCAAGGCGCTCGGTGAGGTCGGCAACCTGCTGGCGAAGTGATGCAATCTCCTCCCTCTGCCGGTCTGCAACCCGGCGCAAGGCCTCTGCCTCCTTAGTGGATACATCCACGTACTCTTCAACGACCCTTACGAGCTGCTGTTGGCTCGCAAGGGTCGACACTAGACCCAACCCGTCAACAGTGATTATGGTACACCCCCTCTGCAGGTGTAACAGTGCGTCGAGTGATGCACGCAACTCTTCGAAGGATCGCCCTTGAGAAGCCATGGTCTGATACTATTTCAAGATCTGAACCGAGGAATGACTAAGACCACACCCCTCGGTCATATTTATACTTGCCAGGTGGGTATCTCGATCAGACGCACCACAGCAACCGACCTATGAGAACTCGCCATGTGTCATCGCTTTATTGCCTGCGGAATCCAAAGGGTCACGCCCCATCTCGAGAGAGATCGGTAAACACGTATGGATTACTCGGGAAACCCCTTGAACAGGACATTTTCCGATCTGCCGGCCCCCCATAATAAATGCTCCCAGCACTTCCCCAAGCTCTTTTCGGGAAGCGCGGAGGGAAGAAATCCAGCATCCGGCCAGTGACTTGTCCCCTCGGGAAGGATAACGTCATGAATAAAGAAGCGTGACAACATACCGCTCGTTTCGCTCTGGCACCCCTCACCAAGCGTCATAGAGACCTTACACTACGGCTCATGGTGATAGCTAAGTCATTTCTCCGAGCTCTGAATCTCTGAACCTTGGTAGGGCCAAGTAAAACCTCTCCGAACCTCGGCTGGGCCGAGCTACAAGTTCTCCGAACCTTGGCAGGGCCAAGTAAAAATTTCTCCGAAACTCGGCTGGACCGAGCTATGAAATCTCTGAACCTCGGCTGGACCGAGCTATGAAATCTCCGAGCCTCGGCTGTGTCGAGTTACGAATTCTCTGAACCTCATAAGGCCGAGCCGCGAATATTCGAACGAGACAGAAATACCAAGCTTCGAACCAAAGTAAGGAACGCGTTCCGCCAAACGATCTCCAAACCGCCGCTTGCGAACCTCGACTAGTTCGGATAGCGCGGGATCTTCGCCTAAGAACGAGTGAGGTACCCATGCCCAACAACAACAATAAACTTGGCACAGAAGAAATAGAGATTGAGAAACAGAATAGAACTCTCTTTATTGCCATCAAAACCGGTTACAAATGCCTAAAAGGCTTTACAAGAGCATTGAAATGCATAAAATAAAGACAAATACAAAACTCGGGCAACTGCTCCAAAGCAGACCTGGGAAACCGTGGTGCTCCGGCATCCGATCGCCGAACCAGATAAGCCGCATCCAGTCAGCTCGAGCTGATAATAGCCGGGCGATATGGACCAATCATTGCGGCCAGCTTCAGTCAATAATGATATCTCGGTGACCCAACCGAGATATCTGGGTGGCCATCCCAGACCACCCAACTGAGGGACCCCCCGGGCGAGCAGGTAGGAAGCCAGCGGACCCTGGCGGCGGAGCGCTCTCCCAAATCGAATGAGCGCCGCCCTACCTTGCCATGGCTCAAGGACAGGCGTCGACGGGCGGCACACTTTCACCCCTTCCCCATGTGGTGAAAGATTCCCCAGGCAGACGAGCCCAGGGATCCAAATCATGGGAGGAGGAGAAGTTCAAGCGAGCCATGGGGAGCCCGCGTGCACCCCCTACCATATGTCTCCGAAGGGGAACCACAAAGGTCACACTGGAAGAGTATATGTGCGCTCTCCGTGTGATCTCTGCACCCTCCATGTGCGCTCTCCATATGATCTCCGGGACTCATCCCCTAAGGGCGAGCCGTCCTTCGGCAGCTCCTTCATCGCCCCAGCTATCCGGAGGCAAAAAGCTTGCAAAAGAAGAGCTCGGTCCTCCCACTCGCAACAACAGAGAAACGAGCATGATGAAAGCTCTGGTGGAAAAGAAACTTTTGGGGATGACTTAACACTACCCCACTTTCCCTTTTTATAGGCCAAAAATGGACAGGGAGCAATCACCGAGGCTATAAGCCCCGAGATTCGAACACCTAGGCCACACCCCCACGTGGCCTCCCAGGATGAAAGCAGCGCCCTAGTGCGCACCGAGCTCACCGTCTGAACCATGACGCATGCGAGATTTCCTCTTAATCCCGAATCACGATCATTAAATGCAGAACCGTCCACTAGCATTACGGAAACTGGCAGGTTCAGGAGATCGTCCTACGAAAATAATGTCCTCCAATGGTAAACGGCTGCGTGCGCCGTACGTCAAAACGACCTGCATGGGAAAAGAGCACCTTCCGGAAAGCTCTAGAGCAGCTTTATGTTCCCCACAGCGCCGTATCATCAATTTCGGTGAAATAAAAACCGATTTTCTGCAGAATGGCAGGGCACTGGCAGAATAACAAAATGAGCACGAAGGCTACATAAACTGTTCTTTCATTTAACAAAAAATGAAATGACCAAAGGAAGCGAAAAATACTTCGACAACCATCTTCATACGTCGGCCCTAGCCGACCCACTTTGCTTGTCCGCCCTAGCCGACCTATTTTGCTTGTCGGCCCTAGCTGACCTATTTTGCTTGTCGGCCCTAGCCGACCTATTGTGCTTGTCGGCCCTAGCCAACCTATTTTGCTTGTCGGCCCTAGCCGACCTACTTTGCTCGTCGGCCCTAACCGACATACCTTGCTCGTCGGCCCTAGCCGACATACCTTGCTCGTCGGCCCTAGCCGATCTATTCCGTCTATCGGCCCAAGCCGACCTGCCCGACCAATCGGTCTTAACCGATCGGTTTCATGCCTCAAGTTTTAACTAAGACTCAGACCGGACCAGATCGTCCATCGGTTCGCCAGTCAAGGCCATCGCCCCGCCTGGGGCCAAGCCAATGCGTATCCCGGGACAAAGATGACCGAGCCATAAGTCGCTTGCGATTGAGGCAAGACGGGTGGCAACAGGGCCATACAAGGAAAACTTAAATGAAAATAGAAGGTTCATTCATTAAGAGACACCATTCAGACTTTCAAAAAACAAAATACAGGGGTGGCTCCTAAGAGCCGGGAACCACGTCAGTTTTGGAGGAGCCTTCGGTTACATCCACAAAGGTGCAACTAGATTCACCTATTTCCAATACCTTCGCCCCTTCAGCGGCAGTTTGCGACCGTTTCTCGGAAACTGCGGCTTCGCTGGGACCCGGGGCGGCACCAGGATCGGTATCGAGACATCGACATATTCATCCTCCTCTTCTCCTTCGGACTCACCATCATCGGGAGCTTCAGTATCCAGAAAAGAGAGATCCCATTCTGGATGCTCGCTGGATATCTTATCTTTACATTCTTCCATCCCAAGTTGGAAGGCATCAACACCGATAGCATCCTGCTTCCCCTTGAGTATGGCGAGCTGCATCTTAGCCTCAGCAGCCTGCTTCTCAGCCTCCACAACTTGAGCCCGCAAAATGATGTTTTGCTCCTCAAACTCGCCGGCCCGCGTCTCGAATTCTGAGCTCTTATTGCGGTTGGACACGAGCTCACCTTGGAGAGCCCGAATCTCCAACTCTAACTTCGCCATCTGAAAAAGCCAAAGTCAGTCGGCATCACAAGAGACCAGTAGAAGAAGCTAAAAGGGGGGAAATGAGATCGTACCTCCTCCTCTCGTCTAGCCAACCTCTTGGCCAGCTCCTCAGCCTCACTCCTGGCTCTTGTTCTGCCAGCCCCGATCAGCTCAACTCTCTCCTGCAGATTATTGATCCTTAACTGTTTGGCTCCGACCTCCTCCCGGGCTTGGGATAACTCGTTGCTCACCCGAGCTATCGTCCCTTGGTGCCATTTAGCGCCCTCCCTCAAGTGAGCAATTTCGCCATCGCGCCGCTTCAACTTCTCCTCCACTTCGCCAAGCATTCTGGTCAAGTGTTTTCTTTCGTCGGCAGCTTCCCTTCCCAGCTGACCCAAACTTTCACTATGCTCCCGCCGCATCGCCACCACCTCCACGGAATGTTTCGACTCAACTCTAGCCAGCTCCAAGCACGCGTTTTCGCTCTTCGCCAGGAGTTCCTGCAACTCCTCCACTCTACGCTTTTGCTTGGACACCTCGGCCAGGGCGACCTGGTGTGCCGCCCTTATCCCCTTCAAACTTCTATCACTCATAGCCATAAGTTCTTCGAACTTCTCAGACACCTTCAATCGTGATTGGAGCTCGGCGTTGTCTCTCCTGGCCTGAATGCTGGCCCCCATCGCCAAACTCAAACGCCAGCATATCGCCCTAGAAAGCAAAACACTCTGCAGGATAAAAAGTGAATGAATGAGAGTTAAGTCAACCAGAATGTATCCACTACCCAGGAATGGCAACTCACCCGCGAGGCATAGGCCCGAGTCATCCTCATCAGAGTCGTATTGTCGATATCAGAAAGGAGATGGACACTTTCAGCCACGCCTTGCTGCCCGAACGCGGCATCAACCAACTCCAAGTCTGCAAACTTGTCCGCCGAAGGATCTGCACCCGGATACAAGGCCGACCTCATCAAGGTAGAAAATGCCTCCTCAACACCAGCGCTCGAGCTACGAGGTTGACCGTCCCCGCCTGAGGGACCAACCTGGGCGACCTCCGGCTGAGAGGCCTCCAACCTCCCAACCTCTTCTATCAAGGCCCTAGCTTGGACTTCTTTGGATAATTCGGCTAGCCCAAGCGCCAGCCTCCCCAAAATCTTTTTCGAGGGAGCCCCCATTGCGGGACTCCCACCTTGCTGCGCCCCTTCCTCCGATGCACCTTTTCCGATCACCACCATCTGCACCTCCTCCACAGGCTCCCCTGAGGCCTCTGTCTGGCCTACCATTTGCGCCTCCCTTGCAGGCTCCGCCGAAGCCTCTATCTGGCCCGCTTCTTGGACTACCGCGAGCGACCCGGCTTCACTACTACTGGACTCCCCTGCAGAAAGACCAAGAGGGAGCTCTCCCTGAACCTCCTCGGCTGCAGCTGTCCCCTCTCCCTCTTCTTCTGGAGCCCGTAGTGGTCCCGCGGAGACGGAAGGGCCCTTAGAAATGACCGCTTCTGCCATATCCATCGCCGGTTCCTCTTTCATAGGGGACGCGGTTGGACGAACCAACGGAGCCTCGTCTGAACTATCCGATATCTCCAGCACGAGAGGGCAAGGGATCATAGCTGTTCTCCCTGGATCCTCCTCCGCCCCCGGAGCTCCTGTCGTGACCGCTCCAGCATCCGGCGGGCTTCTTGCGGAAGTATGAGCCCTTTTCTCAGGCCTACCACTATCTGCGCCGCTGCTCTCCCCTGGGCGCTTTCCTCTCTTCCTCTTGGCGAGGCTCAATAATGTCGACCTCTTGGCTGAAAGAATGAAACACACACGATCAGATCCAAACACATTCATCGAGAAAACACACAACGAAAAAAAGGTAAAAGGGAGGACTCACCTTGCGGGTCCTGGGTGCTGAGCCCGGCTGCGAAAAGGGCTCCCTCCGATAACAGGTCGTTGGCCGAAAACACTTGGTCATTGCGAAGGACGTCCAAATCCCTCTCCTCCTGCACTGACAGAATTGGATGCGTTTCCGCATCCCTAACAAAGTTCCCCCATTTCCGAGGGAAGTCGGAACCAATGTTCCCCTCTGCTATAACAAACCGGCTCTTCCATCCCTTAATAGAGGACGATTTATCCACAATAACGTTGAAGGATCTCCGGAGTCCAATGTAGGGCCACTCTGATTTCCTCCCAGTTATCAGATGGTAACAAGCGCGGAAAAGGGGAAGAGTAGCGACAATTTGAATCTGATGGCACATTGAAATAAATCCGATAATGCTCCGCCAACTGTTCGGGGCCACCATCGCCGAGCAGATATTATAGTGGGTCATTATTTCCTTCACCAAGGGATGGAGAGGGAAACGGAAACCTGCCTTCAAACTGTCTTCATAAATGAAGACCCCAGACTCCAGATCTCGTGAGACCCTATCTCCAGACTCCGGCGCCCGCAGAATGACATCTGAGGGCATGCCATACCATTGGTGAATCCTTCCCAAATCCTCAGCGACAATCTCCGAAACCACGTCGTCGGGACTCATCGTCATCTTAACTGAGAAAAACTCTAGGCAAAACAACGAGTGTCGCAAAGGGCGAAAGACGAAACTCTTCAAGAACAAAACGAAAGGACGCTGCAAACATGCATATATATAGTGCGGCTATCGCCTTGCTTCCCCACTAAGGAAGCCACCTTGAGAAGATGAGGCGTCCCGCCTGAGGCGTCCGGAACCACCTCGACAAATGCCGGATCGATCGAGATTCGCGACGTGGCGTATTCTCAACCGTCACTCGTGGGGGAGCCTTAACCCTGAAGGCACGATGACCCTATCGCATTAATTAAGGCATCATTGCAAGAGCTGTCTAAACCAAACTGTCCCATCCGGAACGTGCCACCTGGACTTATACTCCCTATGCCCGAACCTACGCTTCGAACTAGGGAGTGGAGGGCATGTGTTGGGGGGTAAAATTGTCATTGCATCAATATCCGTGCGAGGAGGCTAAGACCAACCCCCTCAGTAGCTCGGCCCTCCCGGGCTTCCGTGGCTCGGCCTTCCCGGGCTTCCGTAGCTCGGCCTCCCCGGGCTTCCGTGGCTCGGCCTTCCTGGGCTTCCGTGGCTCGGCCTTCCCGGGCTTCCGTAGCTCGGCCTTCCCGGGCTTCCGTGGCTCGGCCTTCCCGGGGTTCCGTAGCTCGGCCTCCCCGGGCTTCCGTAGCTCTGCCTTCCTGGGCTTCTGTGGCTCGGCCTTCCCGGGCTTCCGTGGCTCAGCCTTCCCGGGCTCCCGTAGCTCGGCCTTCCCGGGCTTCCGTAGCTCGGCCTTCCGTAGCTCGGCCTCTCTGGCCTTCCATAGCTCGGCTCTCCCGAACTTTCTGTAGTTCGTTTCCCCCGAGCTTTCATGACCCGGCTTCACTGAACGACCCATGATCCAATACCCACCTCCGCAGAACCTGACGCAGGAGAGCCTCAGCCTACTGTAACGGCACCCTAGACAAGGAATCATACTGAGAAGTGGTCTAGAACCTATCAAGGCCACCTGAGACCTACACATCTACCAGATCTCAAGCCATCAAGGAGCTCTCTCAGCCGTCGATCCCCTCACAGACAAGATACGGATCCCAACAGCCCCACAACGGCCTGATTCGATTCACTCCCGTATCCTAACAACCTCTGAACCTTCCAGAAGGCGCTCAAGATCCAGGTGACAGTCTATAAATAGGACACTCCCAGATTCCCTCAGGTACGCCCATGCGCGCTCACACCCTCACTCCTCACTCTCCTGCTCTCACTGGCAGCTCGTCGGTGCTCTCGCCTCTAGAGCTCCCGATTGGCCGCCCCCGAAGAGACCTCCCGGAGAGATCCACCTCCCCACTTTCTGGTTGATCACCGATTTCCTACCACTGACTTAAGCGTCGGAGGGTCTTCCGCGGAGGGCCACCCCCAATGCCTCTCGCGCGAGGACTTGTGTGCAGGTCTGTCCCACTGGAGATCGACTGCGCCCGAGTCGGAGGACGGATCCCGGCGGCAACAGTACCAAATAAAAAAAAATAGTGACATATATATTATTGTTTTATCATTACATCGAAGACCTTGACCTGTGCATATATATATATATATTATTGCGCCGAAGCACATGACCCGCGTGGCCATGCGTTACTCTTTGGGTTGGAAGGAAGCGTTTTCGTGCGAAAGGTTCCTTGAACTTTAGACAATTTGCATAGGACTGGTGCCTGGCTTGATCTAGCTGTCCCCTGTTTTGTCTGCAATTCTAGATTCAGTAAGTAAAACAGTGGGGCGCTGGTATTCCAAAGTGATATGTCTAAGCAGAGCGATGTCTTCTCTCTCTCTCTCTCTCTCTCTCTTATTGTTTGTCAATCGAACGCTTCAGTGGGCAACCGATCGAAGGGCCAGCGAGCCTAGCTTAGCTCCTATTCTTGCAGGCCCAATCATCTCTACGCTCCTTCCTTCCTGAAGAAATCAAAGACAATCAGCAAGAGCCTTGAGGATGCTCATTAAGCAAGCAATTTCCATCATCATTAATCATCCTCTATTTTTGGGACCTCTTCATCAAAGTCAATTAGTCTAGCAAATCAGTGAGGGAAATAGCTTTAGATGTGAACACCTTTATATCATGTATATAAAAAACTTCTTGAATTTTGTCTTGTCTTAAATTTTATCAGACGGCTGAGTGTATACAAAATGACCGGTCATGGACGCTACTGTCACCAGTAGAGGGGTTCTTGTAAGTAATGCCTTGGCGTCTTAAATGGTGGAGCCAGGTCATTGTCCCTTTACCTTTGTGGTCCCCCTATGAGCTACGAGGGGTTGTTTCATATGCTCTCTACTTCTAATGGAACTACGGGAGAGCTGTCTGAATCATGTCGCTTATGCCTCCAGCTAATCTTTTTGCTCATCAACCCGGCAACTATCGGAGACTTTGCGGTGCTTCTAGGGGAGTCATCCCGATGGCCTTTCTTTAATGGGCCACCACACACGAAGCGTTTATAACATTTTCTCGTCACTCCTCGATGCTACCTGTGAGAATATAATCGGCCACGTGGCCATATAAATGCTGCTAGAAAAATTGTTCAAGAATCCAATTTCAGCCTGAGAACATTGGCTTCACCATAAACATTTGCTTGTGGTTCCTCCTCGGCAGGACCGAATTCTGAGAAACCAAAAGGATCATCCAGGAGCATAATACCCTTTGTTTCTAAAACAGCACTACAACAGACAAAAAGAAGATCATGCCCTGTTGTATCATTATTCAATCATATGTTATATTATCGCGCATAGTGCGAATCAAAATCCTGCGATTGATGCTGTTATTTATTTATTTATTTATTTATTTTAAGGTAAATATATTGTCTCTCTCAATCACATCCTTTTGTTAGTGATTTAGGTGTTTCAAACATTTCTAGCGTTCTTCATTTTTACGCTCACACTAAATAATAAGTGATGCAGGGTAAAATCGTTATCACCTTGATTAGCAGACATGGTAGGCGATGAGACCCACTTTTAGGTTCTGACTCGTTGACCATAGCATTCAAAAGAGGTCCACTCTCCGTTGTAGAAAAGAATAAGCTGCGCCACCTGCTACTCCGTATCTCGGCAGGGTCGAAAAGTCTTTGAACCTCGATAGAGCTGAGTAATCTCCATACCTCGGCATGACCGAGCCATCTTCGAATCTCGACAGAGCCAAACCATCTCCGAACCTCAGTAGGGTTGAGTCATCTCTATACCTCGGCATAATCGAGCCCATGCTCTTCAAGATCAGCATCATCCTTGCCCAAATCACACCGGACATTTCAAAGAATAAACCGCACCGGTCACCAAGATCTCGGAGCCCCCCTAAACAAAAAATAGGGGCCAGATACATCATTCTCCATAATCGATGGGATTTTAGCCTTATCGGTCGCTAACTCCCTAAAGCGCGCCTAGGAAATCATGTAACGACTTACCATCTCGACAGTGCCTAAATACTAAGTCCCAATACCTCAGGTAACGCTTCTCATACTCTCAAGCTCTCAGAAACCCTAACGGACACATTGATCTTCAGAAACCTTCTCTGTGGCATCCTTCTTCAACAACCTTCTCCTCTCATCTGCTTACTCAGGGTTTTCACTGACTTGGGCATCGGAGGGTCTTCCACAGGGACCACCCACCATGATCCCTGCGCGAGGACTGTTTTGCAGGTCCACCAGGATGGAAGAAAGCTATCCAAATCCTGATGTGCACCATCCCCAAGCCGAAGAACCGAAATCTGCAACAATAGTGCAGGGTAAAATCATCACCGCCTTGATTGGCAGATGTGGCAAGTGGTAAGACCCACTTCTGGGTTCTGACTCACTAACCGCTGCATTCAGAAGAGGTCCACTTCCAATTGCAGAAAAGAACAAGCTGCGCCACCTGCTATCTTTGTACCTTGGCAAGGCCGAGTCATCTTCGAACCTTGGCAGGGCTGAGTAATCTTCGAACCTCGGCAGGGCCGAGCCATTTCTAAACCTCGGCAGGATCAAGTCATCTCCATATCTCGGTAGGGCCAAGTCATCTCTGTACCTCGGCATGATCGAACTCCGGCTCTTCAAGATCAACATCATCCTTGCCCGAATCACGCTGGATGTTTTGAAGAATAAACAGTCACCAAGATCTCGGAGCCTTCGTAAATAGAAATAGGGGCCAGATACATCATCCTCTCCATAACTGATTGGATTTCAACCTTATTGGCCACCAACTCCCTAAAATGCCCCCAAAAAATTAGGTTACGACTTACCATCTTGACAATGCCTAAATACTAAATCCCAAGACCCCTCAGGTAACGCTTCTCATACTCTCAAGCTATCAAAAACCCTAACGAATGCCATTAATCTCTAGAAACCTTCTTTGGAGCGTCCTTCAATAACCTTCTCCTCTCATCTACTTACTTAGGGTTTCCACTGACTTGGACATCGAAGGGTCTTCTGCAGGGACAACCCACGATGATCCCTGTATGAGAACTATTTTGCAAGTCCATCAGGACGGAATAAAGCTACCCGGATTCTGACGTACGTTGTCCCCAAGCCGGAGAACCAAAATCCGCAGCAATAGTGCAAGGTAAAATCATCACCGTCTTGATTGGCAGGCGTGGTAAGAGGTGAGACCCACTTCTAGGTTCTGACTCACTAACCATTGCATTCAGAAAAGGTCCACTCCCTGTTACAGAAAAGGATAAGCTGTGCCACCTGCTATCTCCGAACCTCGGCAGGGCCGAGCCATCTCTAAACCTCAACAGGGCCGAGCCATCTCCGAACCTCAGTAGGGCTGAGCCTTTTCCAAACCTCGGCAAGGCCGAGTCATCTCCATATCTCGATAGGGCTGAGTCATCTCTGTACCTCAGCATGACCGAGCCTTGGCTCTTCAAGATCAACATCATCCTTGCCCGGATCATGTTGTACGTTTTGAAGAATAAACCGCACTGGTCACCAAGATCTCGGAGCCTCTGTAAATAGAAATAGGGGCTAGATACATCATCCTCTCTATAATCGATGGGATTTCGGCCTTATCGGCCACCAACTCCCTAAAATGCACCCGAAAAAGCAGGTAACGACTTATCATCTCGGCAGCACCTAAATACTAAGTCCCAAGACCCCTCAGATAACGCTTCTCATACTCTTAAGCTCTTAGAAACCCTAACGAATGCCATTAATCTCCAAAAATCTTCTCTGGGGCATCCTTCTTCAACAACCTTCTTCTCTCATTTGTTTGCTCAGGGTTTCTATTGACTTGAGCATCGAAAGGTCTTCCGCAGGGACTACCCACCATGATCCCTACGCAAGGACTATTTTGCAGGTCCACCAGGATGAAAGGAAGCTACCCGGATCCCAACGTGCACCATCCCCAAGCCGAAGAACTAAAATCCACTGCAATAGATTGATGCTAGAGGAAGGGCCCCAAGTCTCTCGAAACTTGAAATCAAGAAGAAACGGTTCAAGCAAGAAGGATACATCCTCAATGGCTAATCACAAGAGAGCAACCACTGATGCTCCGAATTAGGCCACCTCTCAAAGGCCTGACCCCACACACAATACGACGTCCTCACAGCCGCCATAGCTCAATGCTCCACCGTCACTCATGGCTTCGGTCACCTAGGACCAGTTTGGTGCACTGGTCCAGCAAGTCCAAGCCTTGGTGCAGTTGGTGCAGGGGTTCCATGGAGTCCTTCCCCCAGCTACGTTCGCTCAGTAACACCCTAGTGCAATAGCTGCACCGGTCCATCCGACAGCTCATCCACCCAATCAGCTTGAGGCCACAAGCTTCCTACGATAATCCGGCCATGAGGAAGGAGTGGAGCCAACACCGCAGAAAGGCGAAGATAGGAGCTTACCTCAGCCTCGTTAGGCCTGCTCCTTGTCTTTGATCTTCTCTCACCATGCTTTGATGTCGCAGCCATGATCTTTTCGCCCAACCTCTTTGGCTATCCAAAACAAGGTGATTGAGCAGAAAATCCAAGAGATACACCTAGAGTTGGATGCTGTCAAGCACGCATCCCATCCTCAGCCATGGGTGGAGTAGGGCCCACCCTTTACTGATAAAATTATGAAAGAGGCGGTCTCGTCCCACATCAAACTCCCTACCATCAAGTCGTACAATGGGACCACTGACCCGATGACCATCTGAGCAGGTTTTGGTCCATCATGATGTTCCATGAAGCCTCAGATGCGATCCTATATCGGGCCTTTTCCTCTACTCTTAGGGGGCCCGCCAGAATATGATTCGACACCATAAAGTCAAAGTCCATTAACTCATTCAACAAATTGAGTCGCTCATTCACCAGCCAGTTCATCAGCAGCCACCGCCATCAACAGAGGTTAGACTCCCTCTCTAAAATAAAGCAGAGGGAGGGGGAGTCATTGAAAAGCTTCTTAGGCTGTTTTAATGTGGCTAAATTGGTAGTCGACCACCTCAACCATGAGGTGGCTATGTCCGCCTTAGTAGGCAAAGTATTAAAAGAGGAAGATTTCTATCTAGCGATGGAAGTAAACTATCCCAAGAGTCTCTCCGACATGATGATCCTGGCGGACAAATATGCCAGGGTCAAAGAATCCAGAAGGTCGGCCCGAGCCGAGTAATTAAAGAAGGAGAAAAAAAGCTCAGACAAAAGTCGATCGGCTCGCCCCACGAGCCCGCCCATTGTTAGAGAGAGCTCCACTGCCGAGGTAGTATACCAGGAGCCCGACGCGGAGGTTCAACCAATTTATCCCGCTCACGGCGCTGCAAGCCCATATCCCTATGAAGATCGAGTGTCAGCTTCCTCGATTAAGGCCCTTCCAAGGAAACATGGTTCGGAGGGATATGATAAAGTATTGTCTGTATCACTGCGACTACTTCAATGATACCGAGAAGTGTTGGCAGCTGAGGTATGAGATTGAACAACTCATCTGCTGATGGAGACTAGAGCGATACAGAGGGCCTTTGAAGCAGACAACAGAGCAGAACATCCGCTAAAGCTTTGATAACAACCTACGCCGAACCCACCGGCCGCTAGCAATATTAATATGATTGCCATGGTCGGCTCCTCCCAGGGTTGGTCAAACGAGAAGGAGAACCCATTTAAAAGAATACGGTGCGAAGGACTCGCATTCTCGGATGAAGACCTTCAAGGGATACAATATCTCCATGATGATACACTTGTTGTATCCCTAAACATGAATAATTATGATGTACATTGGGTTTTAATCAATAGTGGAAGATCGATTAATGTTCTGTATCTCGATGCTTTTGTGAAAATGAAATTAAGAATGGAAGATCTTTGAGCCGTAGACTCCACTTTGATGGGGTTCACCGGCGATACCATCATGCCCAAAGGAATAATCACTCTAGCAACTCGCGCAGGCACCTAGCCTTGCATGACAACTGTCTACATGGACTTTCTGGTGACCAAGCTTTAGTTACCATATAATGCCATCCTCGGCAAGCCCGGGCAGACGTCCCTCGGGGCTGTAATCTTCGTGCCTCACATCGCTATGAAGTTCCCCTTGGAATGGGAGGTGGGGATCGTTTGAGGGAGTCAAGCTACCACTCGGTACTGCTTCATTGCCAACCTTCAATCCCGAAAGCCCAAGGTTGATGGGCTCGATGCTCAGGAGGACTTTATCGAGCAAAAAGGAGAACCTATCGAGGAGCTCGAGGAAGTGCCACTCGACGAGGCTCGACCTGACTAAACCATAAAGGTTGGGTCCCAACTAGAAGGAAAGCCTCAGTAGGACCTGATAGACTTCCTTCGAAAGAATGCCAATGTTATTGCCTGGTCTGCCTCGGATATGCCAAGGATTAGTCCGAACGTTCTTGTCCACCATCTCAACATGGATGAGGCGTTCTGACCCGTCAAGCAAAAGAAAAGAAGCTTTGCCCCCGAGCATCAGAAAGCCATTGAAGAGAAAGTTGACAAACTTCTCAAGACAAACTTCATCCGAAAGGTGAACTACTCCAACTGGTTGGCGAACGTCGTCATAGTAAAGAAGGCAAATGGCAAGTGAAGAATCTGCATCGACTTCACAGACCTCAACAAGGCCTGCCCGAAGGATAGTTTTCCCTTACCAAGGATTGACCAACTAGTGGATGCTATCTCGGGCCATCAGATGTTAACCTTCATGGATGCCTATTTAGTCTATAATTAGATTCGGATGGTGCCCAAGGATAAAGAAAAGACAGCCTTCATCACTGATAGAGGTATTTATTGCTACCCAGTTATGCCTTTTGGTTTAAAGAATGTCGGGGCAACCTATGAGAGATAGGCCAATAAAGTCTTCAAAGATCAGATAGGCCAAAACATGGAGGTCTATGTTGATTACATGCTGGTGAAAAGAAAGAAAGCGTCTTAGCACATCGCTGATCTCACAGAGAGCTTCACTACTCTTAGAAAATATCAGATGAAGCTAAATCCAACCAAGTGCACTTTCGAAGTAAACTCTGAAAAGTTATTAGGCTTTATGGTCTTCCAATGGGGCATCAAGGCAAACCCCCAAAAGATTCAAGCTCTCTAGCAGATGGCGCTCCCAAGGTCGGTCAAGGAGGTGTAGCGCCTCACGGGAAGAATAGTGATTCTTAACCGCTTCATCACTCGATCTGCTGAGAAGTGCCTCCCCTTCTTCAAGCCACTTCTTTCAGTCAAAAATTTTCAATGAACTCCGGACTGCCAGAAGTCTTTTGAAGACCTCAAGAAGTATCTCGGCTCACCGCGACTTCTTAGCAGTCTGAGAATCAGAGAGCTCCTGTATTTGTACCTGGTTGTCTCGAAGAATGCTGTTGGCTCTGTACTGGTTTGGGAGGAGAATAAGATTTAGAAGCCGATCTACTACGTCAACAAGCTGCTTCAGAATGCTAAGACCAGATACATCCAGATTGAAAAGATGATGTTGGCAATAGTGATATATGTTCGAAAGCTATGCCCGTACTTGCAAGCGCATGCCATGGGAATCCTGACTGATCAGCTGATTAAAGCGATCCTTCACCAGCCATAAGTGTCAGAAAGGATGATGAAGTGGACCGTGGAGCTGAGTGAACATGACATTCGGTATCAGCCTTGCCCTGCCATCAAGGCACAAGTTCTGGCAGGTTTTCTCCTCGAGTGCACAATCTTGGAAGATGGGTCAACACTAGAGGCCTCCGAGCAAGGAGTAACCAAGGCTTAGTGGCTACTTCATATAGATGGATCCTCCAGCACGGCTAGCTCCGATGCAGGTCTGGTTCTCATGAGCCCAGAAGGAGTTATGTTTGAGTACGACATCCATTTCTTTTTCTCGGTCTTCAACAATGAGACTGAGTATGAGGCTCTACTTGTCGGACTCTGAATCACCCGCGACTTGAAAGTCAAGAAGCTGAATGTCTACATTGACTCCCAGTTGGTTGCCAGCCATATGCAAGAAGAATTTGAGGCTCGGTAGCTAAACATAATTTAGTATCTCTAGAAGGTACGCAACTTATCATCTAGTTTCTTCGAACTTAAAATTATTTAGGTTCCGAGAACCAAAAACTCTCATGCCGACCTTCTCTCCAAGTTAGCCACCACTGATTCCATGGACCTAGAACGAAAATTTCATCTAGAGGTCCTTGAGAAGTCCAACATAGAAGACTCTGACCATATGATGCAAGTCGAGGTCGAGCCATCATGGATCGATCCAATCCTCACTTATCTCAAAGATGGGTCTCTCCCAGCGGATAGAAAGGAGGCAAGAAAGTTGAAGATGCAGGCATCTCATTATGTCTTGCACGATGGTTAGTTATATAAATGTTCCTTTTCCATGCCACTACTTAAATATCTCTAGCCATCAGAGGCTGATTATGCTCTGCGGAAGGTCCACGAAGGCATCTGCGGCAATCACCTGGATGGCTGAGCCCTTTACCATAAAGTGCTATGCCAAGGGTACTACTGGCTGACCATGCAAAAGGACTCTAACGACCTTGTTTGAGCCTGTGATTCATGTCAGCATCACTCTAACATCCAGAGGCTCCCTTCTGCTCACCTGATGCCCATCGCATCCGTCTGGCCCTTCGCCAAATGGGGCATGGACATCCTCGACCCATTTTTCTCTACTACAGACAGAGGAAGTTCCTGTTTATGGCCATTGATTACTTCACCAAGTGGATCGAGATCAAAACAATTGCCAAGATAACTGAGGCCCGAGCCAAAGACTTCATATGGAGGTCAATCATCTACCGATTTGGTATTCCGCACACCATCATCATGGACAATGGTCGACAATTTGATAACCCGAGGTTTTGGGAGTTATGTGAAGATCATGGCATCAGCCATCGACTTAGTTCGGTTGAGCACCCACAGACCAATGGCAAAGCAGAGGTAACAAACCAAACTTGGCTTCAGAGGATAAAGGCTCGGTTAAACAGGGCTTGTGGCAGATGGACGGATGAGCTTCACCATGTCCTCTAGGCCTACCGAATGATGCAGAGGATCTCCACAGGTGAAACTCCATTCAGGATGGCCTTCAGCACCGAAGCTATCATCCGAGTGGAAATAGGCCTACTCTCACTCAGGGCTAAAGGCTACTTGGAGGAGTCAAATGATGAACAACTTCAAACCAACCTCGATTTGATCAAAGAAGTCAGAGAGAAGGCTTGGGTCATAATGGCTACGTACCAACAGCACGTGGCTCTCTATCACTCTCTCCGAGTGAGAGGGAAACTCTTCCTTTCTGGTCATCTCCTACTCCGCAAGCATTAGTCTCCAAGCCGATAGAGCAAGGGAAGTTTGCCCCAAACTGGGAGGGCCTTTATCAGGTTGTAGAGGTCATCAGACCCAGCACCTACAAGCTCCAAGACCTCGATAGAAGAGCCATTCCCTGGATATGAAACTCGGAGAACCTCCGAGTATATTATCAGTGAAGTATATCTAAACCAAGCTACCTTGCTCGATGTAATAAACTTCACCATCAATTGAATTGTTTACTTTTGAATAACTATCTTTTAAAGATGTTGATGTTAAGGCAGGCCTTGCCCAATTGCTGACCCTATGGGTCCACCCTGTGAACCTCGACATGGCCGATTGAAGTTCTTCGTACCTTAGCAGGGCCAAGTAAAATATTTCTCTAAGCCTCGGCACAGCTGATTAGAGTTCCATGAAACTTAGCATGTCCAAGTACAAATCCTTTCGAGCCTTGGCATGGCCGATCAGAGTTCTTTGTACCTTAGCAGAGCCAAGTATAACATTTCTCCAAGCCTCAGCACGATCGATCGAAGTTCCATAAAACTTGGCAAGTCCAAGTACAAATCCCTTTGAGCCTCAACATGACCGATCGGAGTTCTCCGTACCTTGGTAAGGCTAAGTAAATATTTCTCCGAGCCTCAGCATGACTAATCGAAGTTTCTAAAACTTAGCAAGTCCAAGTACTAATCCCTTCGAGCCTCAGCACATTGATCGAAGTTTTTTGAAACTTGGCAAGCCCAAGTATTAATTCTTTCGAGCCTCGACATGGCTGATCGTGTTGGCCTAGATGGCAACCCAAGAGGAGGGGGGATAAATTGGGTTCTTAAAAATTTTGCTCTTAAAAATAATCTTACAAAGTAATAGTACACAAGGATAAGTGCAATGAGTGTGGTGCTAAGAATGTAAAGCAGAATATAAAGATAGAGTAGAGAGAAAGAGAGACAAGCACGGCAAATACAAAGATTTATAGTGGTTCGGTGTTAGCTACACCTACATCCACTCCCAAGCAACTTTTGGGCCCATACTATAGTCAACCTAATTATAGTTGAGTTATTTTACAAGCTCACAACTTAAACTTGTTGTTTTAACAACGGGATCACAACGAACCCAACCGATTTTTATAGGTTCACCAGCACACAACCTATCATAAGCTACCCTAGCTTACACGAGGCTAATCTGCCTCATCTGATTCAATCAACTGATTGAATCAGTAACCAAATGTAATAAAAGTAAGGTTACAATAGATAGAAAGCTCTTTAAATGAGCAAATAAGCAATATGAACAAGATAGAAATAGAAGAGCCTGAGGAAGTTGGGCTTTTCTTCTTTTCCTCTTCTCTTCTTGGATGATCTTTCTTAAAATAGGATCGAAGCTTTGGAAGATTCGTTGATGTAGAGGATATTGAAGAACTAGAGCTCTTTGCTTTTCCTTTTTGATTTGATGAAAATCCTTCAAAGTTGGCTTTTGAATGCTTTAAATTTTTCTGAACTCTTTTTTGAACACTTAGGATTTTAAATCTGAACTTTTTCTCTTTGATTTTTAATTTTTCCTCTTCTCTATTCTTGTTTTTCAAACAATTGAAAGCTTCCTTTTATAATTTCTTCTTAATCCATCTTTAGATAAAAACTAGCCATTAAATGTACTTATGAATGTGTTTAGCACAAAAAAGGAAAGAGCCGTTGAGGTGTATTAAAAAAAAGATAACTTCTGGAGTTATCTCTGATATTTCCAAAATCTGCCTTTGATAGATTATAGTCGATTCTAATCTGGCATGGAGTCGGCTTTAAGTCGAGATGCTCAAAACATTAATATATGTATCGCGGAGTCGGCTCTAACTTTTCGTGGGGTCGACGCGTCACGTGCTGGAGTCAGCTCTAACAAATGTGATAGTCAGCTCTAATTGTGCCACAAAAAAGTAGTCTCTATTTGTCAATTAGAATTGGCTCTAATTTTCTACAGAAATCGACTCTAATTTGATGCAGAATGAGGACTTACTATCTTTCAATTAGAGACAGCTCTAATCTTTGCAGGAGTCGACTTTAATTCTTGCCGAAAGTACCAAACTGTTTCGATATGCTCTGACGTCGACTCTAATACTTCTAGAGTCGGCTCTAATGTTTAAATTTTGATACTAGACATAGATTCAAACTCAATTTTCCTTGAATTTTGATTAATTAAACACTTTAAATTCCTGAAACACTTAACCAAAATCATTAGTAACATAAGAGATATACTCATATGTTTTTGTTATACATCAAAATCAATAATTGGGTCAACAATTTATCCCTTTTTGATGATGACAAAAATATTGAGTATACACATAACCAATTAAAGCATGAATAGCAATATAAACAACTTCTTTAATCATAGTGTTAATAATCAAAATTCAAGCATAATCAACTTAAATAATTACTTCATTTCAAAAAGAATTCATTCATTGATTCATATTCTTCAAGTTTCAAAACTCAATTCAAATTATCAATTCAAATAGACTCTTACCAACTCAATTTAAATAAGCTCCCCCTGAGTAAGATAACTCCCCCTAAATATGTGTATGATATATAAATTTAATATGCATATACAATACTCTCTCTCCCCCTTTTTTTTCATCAACTAAAAAGTTTGGAAGCATGGGGTTTATTCAGCTTAGATTGAGATTTAATCAAAATAAGAGTCATTTATTATAGAATGCATAAGAGTGTACACATTTCAAAAAGATCAAAGGAATTTCATTAAGTCATCAACATTTCATACATTTCCATTGATTACATATTTCAAGTCAAATAAAGTACAAGCTAAGTATAAAACAAACTTAAAACAATATAACATAACTTTCAGTTAAGAGTCCCAAGTACAAGCTAGGAACATAAGATTCTAACAAAAGATAAATCCTAAACAAAAACTAAGATAGATTGATTGGTTGGTTGGATAGGTTGGATTGGATTGGCTTGGATCAGCTGAAGAAGCAGAAAGGAAATTTCACTATAGATCAAATTTGAGAAATCTCTTCAATTCTTTTAAAATCTTTCCCATTCCATCCGTTTGAGTGTTTAGAAATTTATTTAATAATCTCTCAACAATAGAAGCAGATGTATCAATTTTGCCTTGAAGTTCTGCATTATATTTGGAGTAAATATCTGAGTCATCACCAATACCTCTGATTTTGTCAAAAATAACTTGTAACTCAGTCTTCAATCCATCAGTTGAGGTGCTGATTGACTTCTCAATCTTTTCAACTTTTTCTTCCAAAATGCACACAAGCTGCTTGATGCCCAATAGCTGATCTCTAAAACTTTCTTTAATTCTCTCCTCTTGATCTGCAAGCAATGCCTTGACTGCTCAATTTGTCCATCAGTAAAAACAGAGGAATGGCCAGAGGGTGCTGCCAGTGAAGCTGCCGAAGAAGAACTCAGTCCAGGTGGAGGAACAAATGGTCCAGAAGCAGAGGGTCCAGCTGCTGAAGGCTCAGGGATCTCCTCAACATCTTCAACCTCATCTCTAACTCCTCTAACTGCCTCAGGTACAACATTTTGTCCCCTCCTTTGCCACTGACCATTTATCTTTTTAAATCCCATGCAGTGAAGAGTAGAAATGTTGTAATAATCGATGTGTCTTAACTTCTTTAAAGGCTCATTTTTCAAAATGTTCACACCATGGCTTCGAAAAATCAGTGTTAGAACCATCCCATATGGTAGAGTGGACCTTTTCTTATTTCTGGCCTTAGTCATATACCCAGTCATCATCCTAGCCAAGTTTATCAGCTGTCCAGTAATAACACAATCCATGACGACTATATCCCGTTCAGAAACAAATTCAAATCTATCAGTCTTTGGAAATAAAATTATGCTGCAAATGATTTGTAATAGTCTCAATTCCATAGAAAATTGATTGGCCACAACTTCCTCAAAATCAGTGACCTCCCTTCCTAACATCCTTGACAAAGCTTCACCTCTATTACTATGTTGTGTAGCAGTCATCCTAACAATCGAAATTTCTAAAATGTTACCCAAAATTTCTGAAGTGATATGAACTTTTGTTCCTCTAACATAGCTAACTAATCCACCATCTCCTCTACTGACATTATTGTAAGAATCTCTCACTAATGCAGGATAAGTGGGAATATCAAGTGAACAAACTCTTTCCCAACCCATATCTTTTAATTGTCTCCCAACATAAAAACCTTCCGAGTCAAAGAAGTCGAAATCTACCTTCTTTCCCATGGTGATAGCCTTTCCAGCCAAGAAGTCGACTTGAGGTGAAGGAGTAGGCATAGCACTTAGAGTTGAAAAGGAAGAGGTTGAAGGAGTGCTCGATGAGGGCAAACTCATTGGACATCGAACCGACCGTTTCCCTGTTGTGACGACAGCTCCAATGGTAGAAGCTCAACGTTTGGGTGCCATTGAGATCAAGAGAGTTGAGAATCAAGGATGTTTGGAAGCTTGAGAGAAGTGGAGAGAATTTTGGAATGATTTGGATTCGATTTGGTTTGGAAATGTATTGGCTCTGCCCTAGATATATTGAATGGGGACCACTTAGAATCAGCTCCTGCAAAGCGAGGTATTAGCTCTAAATCGCTAACACAATCAGCATCTAAAATAGAGTCGGCTTTGATAGTAGCTAGAGTCAGCTCTAATGAGCAGACAGAAAGTCCAAATAATTAGAGTCGACTCCAACTCTAATAAAGTCGGCTCCACAATAGTTTTAGTAAAAAATAAGAGTTTCAAAGAATATGAAACTGGTCAATCTAAGCATCAAACTCTAGATTAATTTTCCTTAAAACATTGGGAATCAAGAAATCAAATATCTAGATGATTGTTCTTAGAAATATAAGAAAAATTTTAAGAAAATTGATTGAAATCTAGATAATCATCCTTAGGGGTTTTAAATCTATTCTAATGGATCACAAACTCTTAATTCTCCTCTAAGATAACAAAATCTTTCTTCACATAAGAGTTTTGTAATATATCAGCTAATTATTCATCAGTATACACATAATCAAAACAAACATCATTTTTGGCAACATATTCTCTAATGAAATGGTGACTTATCTCTATTTGTTTGGTTCTTGAATGTTGAAAAGGGTTCTTAGTTAAATTTATTGCACTATGTCACACCTAATTAGAATTTTATCAAGTGTGATGCCATAGTCTTCATGTTGTCGCTTAATCCAAAGGATTTGAGCATAGCAACTTTAAGCTGCAACATATTCAGCTTCAGTAGTTGATAATGCAACTGAATTTTATTTTTTGCTAAACCAAGAGATTAAGTTGCTGTCTAGAAACTGGCATACATCACTTGTGCTCTTTCTATCTAGTTTACAACCAGCAAAATCAGAATCAGAATATGCAATCAGATTAAATGGTGAATTTCTAAAATGGTGAGTTTCTAGAATACCATAATCCTACTTTTTTTTTCACTTAAGTATCTAAAAATTCTTTTAACAGCAATTCAGTGAGATTCTCCAGGATCAGATTGATATCTAGCACATAAACATACAACAAACATAATATCTAGTCAACTAGCTGTTAAATAAAGTAAAAAACCAATCATAGCTCTATAAAGCTTTTGATCTACTTTCTTACCATCTTTATCTTTATCGAGTTTGCATGAAGGACTCATTGGTGTGCCAAGAGGTTTAACAATTTATATACCAAACTTCATAAGGATTTTCTTTGTGTATTTTGTTTGGTTAATGAAAATTTCCTCTCTTTCTTGTTTAATTTGAAGTCCAAGGAAGAAATTTAGTTATTCCATCATATTCATTTCAAATTCTCCCTGCATTAACTTTCCAAAATCTTGACAATGAAGATTATTAGTAGCATCAAATACTATATCATCAACATAAATCTATATCACTAATAAATTATTTTCTTTTCTTTTCAAAAATAGGGTTTTATCAATATTACCTCTAGAAAAATTATTTTCAATCAAAAATTTACTGAGTCTATTATACCAAGCTCTAGGTGCCTGTTTTAAACCATAAAATGCTTTGTGTAGTTTAAAAACATGATTTGAAAATTCATGATCCTCAAAACTAGGTGATTGTTCAACATAAACTTTTCCATTTATAAAACTATTTAGAAATATACTTTTTATATTCATCTAAAATAAATGTTCATGCAACATGTAAATGCAAGTAACAACCTTATGGCTTCTAATCTAGCAACCAATGCAAAGGTTTCATCAAAATCGATACCTTCTTCCTAATTATATCCCTTTGCAACTAATCTAGCCTTATTTATAACAACAATGCCACTTCATCTAACTTATTTCAAAATACCCATTTGATCCTATAACAGAATAATCTTTAGATCTATCAACTAATGTTCATACCTTATTCCTAGTAAACTGATTCAATTCTTCTTGCATAGCTATCATTCAATAACTGTCTTTTTCAGCTTCCTCAATTGTTTTAGGTTCTATATGAGACACAAATGTAAGATGATTATTGATATTTCTCATGGATGATCTAGTTCTTACTCCTTTAGATGTATCACCTATGATTAGGTCCTTTGGATGACCATAAGCATATCTCCAATCTCTAGGTAGATCTGTATCATTACGAGTAGTATCAATACATCATCCTCAGACGGGTCATGATTCTTAGTTTTAGGTTTATGATCTGAAGATACATCAACATTCAATTTTTTAAAATCTCTTCCAAGGATATTAGTATCTTCCTCAGTATATTTATTTTCCAAACTTGATGCTAAAGACTCATCAAACACTACATGGATTAACTCTTTTACAATCAAATACTTCTTATTGAACACTCTATATGCCTGCTAGATGTAGAATAACCTAAAAAAATATCTTCATCTAACTTAGTATCAAACTTTCCTAGATTATCCTTTCCATTGTTATGAATGAAACATCTAAAACCAAATGCATGAAAATAGCTAATATTGGATTTTCTATCATGACATAGTTCATAGGGAGTTTTCTTAAGAATGGATATAATCAAGGCTCTATTTAGGATGCAACATGTATTTATAGCTTATGCCCAAAAGTATTTTGGGAGTTGGCTTTTATATAGCATGGTATGAGCCATATCTTCTAGAGTCATATTTTTTCTTTCTACAATCCTATTTTATTGCGATGTTCTAGGTGCTAAAAAATTATGATGGATGTCGTTTTCAATGCAAAAATCTTTAAAAAATGATTTTCAAATTCAGTTCCATGATCACTTATAAGAGACACTATGGTAGTGTTTTTCTTATTTGTGATTTTCTTGAAGAATTTCAGGAATATCGAAAAAGTCTCATGTTTGTGAGCTAAAAATAATACCCAAGTGAATCTAAAGTAATCATTCACTATCACAAGATCATATTTTTTTCCTCCTAAACTAGTAGTTCTAGTAGGTCCAAAAAGGTCCATGTGTAGTAGCTCGAGTGGCCTAGAAGTGGAAACAACATTTTTAGATTTGAAAGAATTCCTAGTTTATTTTTAAATTGACATGCATCACAAACTCTATTATTTTCTAAATCTAATTTTGGAAGACCTTTAACTAAATCCATTTTAAACAATTTTGAAATCAAGTGTGTACTTGCATGACCTAATCTATGATGTCATAGCCACCCAATATCATTAACCTTAGCATTATCAGCAATTAGGCAATGATTACTTGTAGATAAGTTGTCCAAGTCAATTAAGTATATATTGCCATTTCTATTTTCAACAAAGATAATGCTATTGTCAATAGGATTAGACATTGTGCAGATTGATGCTTCAAAGAAAACTTTGAAACCTTTATCGCATAGTTGGCTAATGCTAATCAAATTATACTTTAATCCATCTATATATAAAATATTTTTAGTAAAGGTGGATGGAGTGATTTGAATTTTATCAATACCCATGATGTGACCTTGACCATTATCTCTAAAGGTCACCACTCCACCTCTTTTAGTTTCAAGGGTGATGAATTGATCTTTGTCATCCGTCATGTGTCTTAAGCAGCCGCTATCAAGATACCATTTTCTTTTTAATCCATTGGCTGCAAGATATTCCTGCAAAGCAATCAAATCTTATGTTTAGGTACCCGAGCCTTCTTGGGTCCTTCATGATTAGTAGCAGCAAATATTGTTCCTTTTGGAATCCAAATCATCTTACCTTTATAACCAACATTTATATAAGAAATCTTATAATTACAAACATAGGATTTATGCCCTTTCTTACCACAACAAAAATAAAAATATTTTTTTCAACTGATTTCTTTACAAAGAAATTGTTAAGAAATTTTTATTTCTTATCTAGTTTGTAACCCAAATCAGCCTTATCAAAAATAAAGTAAATTTATCAACAATACTCTTTATTTTTTAACTTCATTTTTCAAATTTAGATTTTCAACATAAATCACATGTTTTTCCTTTTTTTAAATCTTGATTTTTCAATTTTATCTTTTCAAATTCAATAGTAAATTTATTTTTCTTTTTGAGAAGATTTAGATTTTCAGTTTTTAAAACCTTATTCTTTGCTCTTAAAACTTTAAAATTATTAAGCAATTCATTAAATGCACCATAAAGTTCATCAAAGGTGAAATTATAAATGGGGGTTTCAAAACTTACCTCATCTTTATTATTTGTCATAAGACATATGTTGGCAACTTCTTATTGTTCATCTTCGAATAAAAATTCATCACTATCACTCTAAGTTGCAACGTATGCTTTCTTTTTCTTTTTATATCCCTTTTTAAGTTGAGAACATTCGGATCTAAAATGTTCGGACTTCTTACATTCATAACATATTAAGGGATCTTTCTCTTTTGCCTTATTCTTCTCCTTATCTCCTTCCATTTTGACATCATTTTTTCTTTTATGAAATGGCCTACTTCTTTGCATGAATTTCTTGAACTTTCTTGCAAGAAGAACGATGCTTTTATCATCTTCATCTTCTTCACTATTGCTTTTCTCATTTTCTGCAGCTTTAAGTGTGATTGTCATTTTCTTCTTCACATTTTCTTCTTGATGTTAGTTCATGGGTTATGAGTGATCCAAGGAGCTCCTCCAAAGGTAGTCTGTTGAGATCTTTGGCTTCTTGGATTACTGTTACTTTTTCTTTCCATGCTCTTAGAAGGGACCTAAGAAATTTTGAATCAATTCAGAGTTAGTATAGGTCTTTCCAAGACTCTTTAATCCACTATATCAGTAAATCTAGTATACATGCATGTGATGGACTCATTCTGATCCATGTTAAAGAGTTCATATTTATGCACAAGTATGTTAATCTTGAACTCTTTAACTTAGTTAGTACCCTCATGGGTAACTTCTAATGGACTCATTATGATCCATGTTAAAGAGTTTATATTTATGCACAAGAATGTTAATCTTGAACTCTTTAACTTAGTTAGTACCCTCAAGGGTAACTTCTAACCGATCTCATATCTCCTTGGTTGAGATGCAAGTGGATATTCTATTAAATTCATTTGCATCTAAGGAGCAATATAAGACATTCATGGCCTTGGCATTGAACTGATCTATTTTTGATCATTTTTATTTCAATTCCTTTTGGGTTTAGGAACAATGGATCTATCAACTATATGTGAGGGAGTGCTAGGACCATTGATAATGGCACTCCATAAATCATAGTCTAAAGCTTGAATGAATATCATCATTCTAGCTTTTCAATATGAATAGTTAGTGCCATAAAATAAAGGTGGACGTTTTGTGGATTGTTCCTCAGAAAAAGAAGAACCAGCTTTAGCTCTTGATTGTTAGATCAAGGAATGATGAGCACAAGCTCTAATACCAATTGTTGGCTCAGATGGCAACCCAAGAGGGGGTGAAATGGGTTCTTAAAAATTTTGCACTTAAAAATAATCTTACAAAGTGATAGTACACTAGGATAAGTGCAATGAGTGTGGTGCTAATAATGTAAAGTAGAATATAAAGATAGAATAGAGAGAAAGAGAGACAAGCACGACAAACACAAAGATTTATAGTGGTTCGGTGTTAGCTACACCTACATCCACTCCCAAGCAAATCTTGGGCCCACACTATAATCAACCCGATTACAGCTGAGTTGTTTTACAAGCTCACAACTCAAACTTATTATTTTAACAATGGGGTCACAACGAACTCAGCCGGTTTTCACATGTTCACCAGCACACAACCTATCACAAGCTACCCTAGCTTGCACGAGGCTAATCTGCCTCATCTGATTCAATCAACTGATTGAATCAGTAACCAAATGTAATAAAAGTAAGGTTACAATAGATAGAAAGCTCTTTAAATGAGCAAATAAGCAATATGAACAAAATAGAAATAGAAGAGTCTGATTTAGAAGATTTCTAAAGTTGGGCTTTTCTTCTTTTCTTCTTTTCATCTTCTTCTCTTGGATGATCTTCCTCAAGATAGGATCAAAACTTTGGAAGATTTGTTGATGTAGAGGATGTTAAAAAACTAGGGCTCTTTGCTTTTCCTTTTTGATTTGATAAAATTCCTTCAAAGTTGGCTTTTGAATGCTTTAGATTTCTCTGAACTCTTTTTCGAACACTTGGGATTCCGAATCTGAACTTTTTTCTTTTTGATTTTCAATTTTTCTCTTCTCTATTCTTATTTTTCAAACGGTCGGAAGCTTCCTTGTATAATTTCCTCTTAATCCATCTTTAGATAAAAATTATCCATTAAATGTACTTATGGATGTGTTTAGCACAAAAGAGGAAAGAGTCGTTGAGGTGTATTTGAAAAGATAACTTTTGGAGTCGTCTCTGACACTTCTAAAATCTACCTCTGACATATTAGAGTCGACTCTAATATGGCCTAGAGTCGGCTCTAAGTTGGAATGCTCAACATAGTAATATCCATCCGTCACAAAGTCGGCTCTAACTTTCCATGGGGTCGACACATCGCATGCTAGAGTCAACTCTAACAAATGCAGGAGTCGGCTCTAATTGTGCCCTAAAAAAACTAATCTATGTTTGTCAATTAAAGTCGACTCTAATTCCCTGTAGGAATCGGCTCTAATTTGATGCAGAATGATGACTTACTGTCTTTCGATTAGAGTCTACTCTAATCTCTACAGGAATCAACTCTAATCTGTATCGAAAGTGCCAAACTATTTGATATGCTGGAGTCAGCGCTAATGCTTCTGGAGTCGGCTCTAATGCTTCTAGAGTTGGCTCTAATGTCTGAACTTTGACACTTGACACTATACATATATTTAAACTCAATTTTTCTTGAATTTTGATTAATTAAACACTTTAAATTCCTAAAATATTTAATCAAAATCATTAGTAACATAAAAAATATACTTATATAGTTTTTGTTAGACATCAAAATCAATAATTGGGTCAACAGATTAGAATCTCTTGTACCTCAGCAAGGCCGAGCATTCTCCATGCCTCGATCGGGCTAAGTGACCCCTATGTAACCTCACTAGGGCCGAGAAAGCTAAGGTTTCTCCTTATGAAGCCTAATTAGCTATGAGAAAGGATATTCATCTCAAGATGTATGTGATTGAGAAAAGAAATATCTTTATGTATTCAAAGTTCTTATTACAAGAAGGATTACGAGTGCGCTGTGGCACAAGAAGTACAAGGGAAATCTCTTATGTGCGAAGGATCGCTTGCATCTACTGCAACATCTTCTTCCTCTGAAGGATGGCAATACTCCAACTTCAGAGGATCACCTTCGAACTCCATCGGATGGCAAACCCTCAGGCCTGGAACTTGGGGCGGTGTTGCCTTTACTTTGAGCTTCCCATCCTTTACCAAAGAGATGTTTGACATATCTTCAAGCATCTCCGCTGGTGGAAGGGGACCGGAGCCATTTCTGATGTCATCTTATTTATGACCCAGTGTAACCATACTGGATCACTTTTCAACATTTCCTGCATAGTCTGCTTAGCTTTCTCTCCTTCAAGCCACTTCTTTGAGAATCTCTGTTGATGAAGTAACTCGGAGCCATCCTCAATGTCATTTTATTTATAACTCAGCAAAACCCAGCAGAATCGCCCTTCAGCGCTTCATGCATGGTTTGCTTCTTAGCAGCATCCCCATTTGAGCTCCAGATTCCAATTTGAATGGTGAGGAAAATGGCAAGCTCTTCGGCTTCTAATACCAACATGAGTGAAGCCTTGTTAAGCTTCTCAAAGCTAGTTCCTCCTTCAATCAACAGAAACAGCCCCCCTGGGCAAGGAAGTGGGACACCTCGAGTTTGCCTCATAAACAAAGGGTGAAAGAAAGGCAAAGAAAGTGTGAAGATGAAATACTAAAAGTCTGTGTGGCTGCAAACGGTGCATGTCCTCCCCCTTTTAAAGCCTTCAGGTGGGGGGACAAAAGGCATTAATAAAGCGAACTCTGAAGAATCGAGGCTCATCAGCTCATGCGCCTCGATCTTCAATCTAGCCACATGTCGCCCAGTCAAAAGCCCTCGGTCAAAATTCGAAGAGACTCTTTTCGCTCGATGAGATAGAGTAATGGCACGCTATGTTGAAAATAGTGCTCCCCCTTGATCTCAAGCTTCACAGGATAAGAGCCCAACACTTGGGCCCAATTCCAAGGTACAAATAAAGGTAGTGGACTGGCGATTGGGGGGCACGTGATGCGGAAGAAGGAAATATTCCGTGTAAATCGATCGGCATGTGCAGGCGGCAAAACCCATCTCAGAGGTATGATTACCACATGCCAAGTCTGAACCTCAGTAGAACCGAGCCATCTCCATGTCCAAGCACGATCGAATG
The DNA here is from genome assembly GCA_900491605.1 of Calamus simplicifolius. Lineage (NCBI taxonomy): Eukaryota > Viridiplantae > Streptophyta > Magnoliopsida > Arecales > Arecaceae > Calamus > Calamus simplicifolius. The sequence continues at coordinate 536,027 of UESW01004208.1, forward strand.
GAGCTCTCCAAACCTCGATAGGGCCAAGCTATCTTTGAACCTCGGTAAGTCCAAATTATCCCACTATCTCCCCAAAATCTGAGCCAGGGTGAGACACATCTAAGTCAATCTTTCGATCTTTCGATCGAAGCTTTCCTAGGCTATCCTTGAGAAGCCTGAGTGACTAAGTTACACAGAGCAATTGAGGGAAAACAAATTTATTCATGAAGTTCCACCTTGCTAAAGCATTACTGTGTCTAAGGCATAGAAAACACTACAAGAAAATACTGAAATAGCGACGCAAATTTAGCGACGCATAATTGCGTCGCTAAATTGCGACCTCTTTGCGATGCCTTTGTGACAACAAAATATTGCGACTCATTAGCGACTCAATTAACCAAAAAATAAAAAAAATTAAATTTTTAATATTGCGACGCAAATATTGCGTCGCAATATTTTTAAATTATTTTTTTATAAAATATAAATATCAATAAAAATATTACGACGCAATATTTGCGTCGCAATGTTTTTAACAGAATTAAATATTTTAAATAGCGACGCATTAGCGACGCAATAAAATAGATAATTAGAAAAATTATTTTTAATTTAGCGACGCACCAATTGCGTCACAAATAATTGAAATGAAATTAAATTTTATAAAATCTAATTATCGGAAAAAAATATTACGACGCATCACAGTGCGTCGCAATGTTTTTAAAAGAATTAAATATATTAAATAGCGACGCATTAGCGACGCAATAAATTAGAAAATAAGAAAAATAATTTTTATTTTAGCGACGCAACAAATGCATCGCAAATAATTTAATTGAAATTATATTGTTTAAAGTACAAATAGTTTACAAAATATTGCGACGCATAACAGTGCGTCGCAATGTTTTGAAAAGAATTAAATATTTTAAATAGCGATGCCTTAGCGATGCAATAAAATTGGAAAGTAAAAAATTATTTTTAATTTAGTGACGCAATAATTGCGTCGCAAAAAATATAAATGAAATTATATTTTTACAGTAGTAATATTTTAAAAAATATTGCGACGCCAACCAGTGCGTCGCAATATTTTGAAAAGAATTAAATATTTTAAATAGCGATGCCTTAGCGACGCAATAAACTAGAAAAATAGGAAAATTATTTTTAATTTAGCGACGACACAATTGCGTCGCAAATAATTTAAATGGAATTATATTTTTTACAGTACTAATATTTTAAAAAATATTGCGACGCCACCTAGTGCGTCGCAATATTTTGGAAAAAATTAAATATTTTAAATAGCGACGCATTAGCGACGCAATAAACCAGAAAAAAAATGAAAATTATTTTTAATTTAGCGACGCAATAACTGCGTCGCAATAATTTTAAATAAAATTAAATTTTATAAATTATAAATATGAGAAAAAATAATTACGATGTAACACAGTGAGTTGCAATGTTTTTAAAAAATTAATTATGTTAAATAGCAACGCATTAGCGATGTAATAAGCAAAAATATTAATTTGGAAAATTATGTATTAATTTAAAAAAATTAATTATGTTACATAGCGATCGGTCCAAAATCGATCGTGATCGATCAGAATAAGAGCTTGGATCGATCGCAACCCTAGCTCGGATCGTCGCCGATCGGACCGATTGCCGCGGTCCGCCGATCGGGATCAGGGCTTGGATCGATCGCAACCGTTGGATCGTCGCCGATCTCGGACGGATCGCCACGCACGGTCCGAGATCGGTCATGGCCGATCGGGATCAGGGCTTGGATCGATCGCAACCGTCGGATCGTCGCCGATCTCGGACGGATTGCAACTGTCCGAGATCGGTCGTGGCCAATCGGGATCACGGCTTGGATCGATCGCAACCGTTGGATCGTCGCCGATCTTGGACGGATCGCCACGGTCCAAGATCGGTCGTGGCCGATCGGGATCAGGGCTTGGATTGATCGCAACCGTCGGATCGTCGCCGATCTCGGACGGATTGCAACTGTCCGAGATAGGTCGTGGCCGATCGGGATCACGGCTTGGATCGATCGCAACCGTCGGATCGTCGCCGATCTCGGACGGATTGCAACTGTCCGAGATCGATCGTGGCCGATCGGGATCACAGCTTGGATCGATCGCAACCGTCGGACCTTTGCCGATCGGACGGATTGCAACTTTTTAAATAAGTTTATGTAATTAAAAATTTATAAAATAAATTGTGACGCCATTTATCATCGCAATTATTAACATTAATTATAAATATAATCATTTATAAATATTATAAAATATATTACGACGCCATTTGTCATCGCAATTATTATAATAAATTTAAATATTTTTATTTAAAAATATTTAAAAAATAATTGCGATGCACTTCTTGCGTCGCAATATTTGTAATAAGTTTTTATTTTAATCTATTTAAATTATTAAAAAAATATTGCGACGCCTTAGCGACGCAATTATTAGAAAATAAAAATATTTTTCCCGCCAGATGATGGCGCCAATTTAGCGACGCTTCAGCGACGCATTTAGTGGCGTCGCTATGTTTTCAAAAAATTATTATAAACATGTATTAACGATGAATTAGCGACGCCCTAGTGCGTCGCTAAGAAAAAAAAAAAATTGCGACGAAAATGGCGACGCAATTTTGGCGTCGCTAATTCCCTATATTTAAGCCGGGTCCCTTCTCCTTTCCTCCTTCCCGTCTTGACCTAGCACCGCCGTGAAGCTAAAGCTCGAATCTCCGGCGCATCCCCGTCCCCCGGCTACCCGACGATCGCATCCGACTCCGGCAACCCGGCGATCTCATCTTAACCAAGGTTAGCTCCGATAATCTATAAAAAAAAATGATTTTTTTTTATTTATTTCCCTACGGCCACGGCCGCTGCCGTGGCCGTCTTCTCGGCCACGGCCGCTGCCGTGGCCGGCAGTGGCCTGGCCACGGTGGCCAGGCCACTGTAATTAAAAGAAAAAAAAAATTAACAGGGGGGAGGGGAGGAAACCCCCCCGCCCCCCCTTTCTTTTCTTGTCCGGCCACGGCCGTGGCCGCGGCCGGACAAGGCGGCCACGGCCGCTGCCGTGGCCGTCTTCTCTGGCCACGGCCGCTGCCGTGGCCGCAGTGGCCTGGCCACGGTGGCCAGGCCACTGTAATAAAAAAAAAAAAAAAAAATTAATAGGGGCGAGGGGAGGAAACCCCCCCGCCCCCCCTTTCTTTTCTTGTCCGGCCACGGCCGTGGCCGCGGCCGGACAAGGCGGCCACGGCCGCTGCCGTGGCCGTCTTCTCCGGCCACGGCCGCTGCCGTGGCCGCAGTGGCCTGGCCACGGTGGCCAGGCCACTGTAATAAAAAAAAAAAAAATTTTAACAGGGGGGAGGGGAGGAAACCCCCCCGCCCCCCTTTCTTTTCTTGTCCGGCCATGGCCGTGGCCGCGGCCGGACAAGGCGGCCACGGCCGCTACCGTGGCCGTCTTCTCCGGCCACGGCCGCTGCCGTGGCCGCAGTGGCCAGGCCACTGTAATAAAAAAAAAAAAAATTTTAACAGGGGGGAGGGGATGAAACCCCCCCGCCACCCCTTTCTTTTCTTGTCCGGCCACGGCCGTGGCCGCGGCCGGACAAGGCGGCCACGGCCGCTGCCGTGGCCGTCTTCTCCGGCCACGGCCGCTGCCATGGCCGCAGTGGCCTGGCCACGGTGGCCAGGCCACTGTAATAAAAAAAAAAAAAATTTAACAGGGGGGAGGGGAGGAAACCCCCCCGCCCCCCCTTTCTTTTCTTGTCCGGCCACGGCCGCTGCCATGGCCGGCAGTGGCCTGGCCACGGTGGCCAGGCCACTGTGACAAAAAAAAAACAAGAAAAAATAAATTTTTCCTTAACAGGGGGGGAGGGGGGAAACCCCCCCCCCTTACTTTTCTTGTCCGGCCACGGCCGCTGTCGTGGCCGGCAGTGGCCTGGCCACGATGGCCAGGCCACTGTGACAAAAAAAAAAAAAAAAATTTCCTTAACAGGGGGGAGGGGGAAACCCCCCCGCCCCCCCTTTCTTTTCTTGTCCGGCCACGGCCGCTGCCGTGGCCGGCAGTGGCCTGGCCACGGTGGCCAGGCCACTGTGACAAAAAAAAAAGAAAAAATAAATTTTTCCTTAACAGGGGGGGAGGGGGGAAACCACCCCCCGCCCCCCCTCCTTTCTTTTCTTGTCCGGCCACGGGGGAGGGAGGAAACCCCCCTTCCCCCTCTATTTTTTCAATAATGTTTATGACAATAGTATTTGTGCATTTATACTCATTTACATTTGTTATGTCTTGATTATTTATATTCTGCTGCAAACTTAATGATGCATTACATTTTGAAATGCTAAATAAAATGTTTTGTTGTAATATTATTTAATTTTCAGCAACAAATTACTAGTTTCAATGATTTACATTTTAGTATTCGCAAACATTTGTATTTGACACAATAATCTTAAAAAATTTAGTGATTACATGTATAATTCACAAGAAGTTAAGAATAACAAGCATAAGTTCGATTGTCTTCGGACTTCCATAATCACAGCACTTTAATTAACCTTTAGACCCGTTTGAGAATTTGTAAGCCTTAGTCTTGCAAATTCTCAAATTGTCCTGGTGGACAGTTTGGGAATATTTCTTGTGACATGTTAGTCTGCTAGTAATCATCGTGGGGTGAGATTTCGGTTTGCATTTGCTCATACGTTCTCCTAGTGTGGCTTATATACCACACATGTAGGAGAACATATGGGGAAATGCTGCCGAAATTTCAATGTTGCCGATCGATGATAATTAATAGCAGAATAACATATCACAAAAAATATTCTTGAATGGGATAGGGCCTTACCTTGTAGACATGGAGTGAAGGTAGAATTATTTAAGACACTTGAATTCTTGTGAAGTCTAATGACTAAACGCACCGCCCTATGGCCCGACACAAACTCAAGCCCTCTCTTTAGCCATTAACCTATGCATCGGTCCTTGCTAGCACCCCAAGGATCGTAGCCGTGGCTCGCCCTTGCATGGTAGGGTCCTTATTTACCTAAAAAAAATTTGGATACTTATAAATGATTTAATTGGTTGTAATTAACCTTAATTAGTTGTGCCCAAGAAATAATTTAGTTATATAATTATTAATACTAATATAGTTTTATTTTTTGGTTTCATTTAATGATTTACCAGACTTTGTATAAGTCGGTCAAAAATGAGCGGGACTCGCTCATGGATGTATGCAAGGATAAAAGATGGCTTGCTGAATCCAGATTTTCTGAATGGATTGGAAGAATTTATCGCATTTGCATGTAGCCAACCTGAATGGATGGATGGGCCTAGGATTAGGTGCCCATGCAACTTCCACATGTGTCAGAATAAAGCCTACAGAGATGTGGAAACTGTTAAGGTGCATTTGTGTAAGAAGGGTTTTGTTCCTGATTACTATGTTTGGTACTGTCATGATGAACCAGAGGATATTCCAGCAGCTGTTATAGGCCAACAAGAGTCAATTCCCGTAGATGAACCATTTGTGAATTTAAACACATATGAACAAATGGTGATGAATGCATCGGGTAATGAGTTCAATCAGAATACATTTATGGAAGAACCAATCCAGAAGCACAACAATTTTACGATATGTTGCGTGCTACAAATCAAGAATTGTATCCTGGGTGTGAGGGTCATTCCCAGTTCTCTACAGCTGCTCGAATGTTGAATATTAAGGCAGAGCATCGATTATCAGAAAAGGCGTTCAATTCTGTAGCTGAGTTAATCAAAGAAATTCTGCCAAATGATAATGTTGCCGCAGATAGTTTTTACGCAACAAAGAAGTTGTTGCGTGGGCTTGGGCTCCCAGTTAATAAGATCGATTGTTGCTTGAACAATTGTATGATATTTTGGGGTGAAGACTCAGAGCTGAGATGGTGTAAGATTTGTGGGCAATCGAGGTTCAAAAACACCGAAGGGGGAGCCGGTACAAGTAGGAGGAAAAGTGTGCCTTACAAGAGGATGCATTACTTTCCTCTTACACCACGCCTGCAGAGATTATACAGATCTGAGGCAACAGCTGCTGATATGAGATGGCATGCCGAACATGAATCTAAAGAGGATGAAATGCGGCATCCATCAGATTCAAAGGCTTGGAAGCATTTCAATGAAAATCATCCTGATTTCGCTGAAGATATAAGGAATGTGAGATTAGTCTTTGTACCGATGGCTTCCAACCATTTGGTCAAGCGGGGCAACAGTATTCATGTTGGCCTGTGATACTGACTGTATATAACCTTCCTCCGTGGAAGTGCATGAAAGATACTGCAATGTTTTTAACCGTTTTGGTTCCAGGACCATCAAATCCAAAGGAAAAGATTGATGTCTTTCTGCAACCGTTGGTGGCCGAATTGAAAATGTTGTGGGAAACAGGAGTGGTAGCCTACGACATTTCTATGAAACAAAATTTCTTATGAGAGCTGCTTTGATGTGGACAATAAGTGATTTTCCAGCATATGCAATGTTGTCTGGTTGGAGCACTGCTGGACGTCTGGCATGCCCTCATTGCATGTATGATTCGGATGCATTTACATTGCAGAAGAGTGGTAAGCAGTCATGGTTTGATAACCATAGGAAGTTCTTGCCCCCAAATCATCCTTACAGGCGTAACTTGATCGCCTTCCGGAAGAACAAAGCAGTCACAAAATTTGCCGAACTGGTTAGGTCCGGCACGGATCTATTTGATTCTATAGAGCATTTGGGGTTGATGTATGCATGGGAACCGGATGCAGATAGAATAAATAGCCGTATATGTAAAGAACATAACTGGAAGAAGCGAAGTATATTTTGGGATTTGCCTTATTGGAGCATAAATCTCATCCGGCACAACTTGGATGTTATGCATATCGAGAAAAAATTCTTTGATAACATATTTAACACGGTGCTAAACATCCCGGGAAAAATAAAAGATACTGCAAAGTCAAGAGAAGAACTTAATCAGTACTGCAGAAGAGGTGATTTGAGAAGGAGTGCCGATGGGACCTATCCTAAAGCATGTTACACTCTTGACAGAAATTCACGAGAAGTTTTATGTAACTGGGTTAGAGGGTTAAAATTTCCAGATGGTTATGCCTCAAATATCGGTAGGTGTGTGGACATGCATAAGCTCAAGTTGTTCGGCATGAAGAGCCATGACTGTCATGTTTTCATGCAACGATTATTACCTACATCTTTTCGTGAGTTGCTTCCGCAACATGTCTGGAAGGCAATTATGGAGCTCAACTTATTCTTCAAGGAGTTATCTGCCGCTGTCATTACTTCTGCATCCATGGCAAGGCTTGAGGAGGAAATTCCAATTATTTTATGCAAGCTTGAGCGAATATTTCCTCCCAGTTTTTTTGACTCAATGGAGCATTTACCGGTTCACTTGCCATACGAAGCGAGCATAGCTGGTCCCGTGCAGTATCGCTGGATGTATCCTTTCGAGAGGTAAATATATACATCATTAAGATATGTTGACATTTGAAATATTATTTCATTGCTTGAAAATTTGTTAATTTTTTGTTGCAACTTTACATATAGGTATCTTAAGAAGTTAAAAATAATGTGCGTAATAAGGCAAGGGTTGAAGGTTCTATATGCAATGCACACTTGGTCGAAGAAGTTTCAGCTTTTGCCTCACATTACTTTGAGGGTCACGTCCACACGAGGAGCCGAAATCATAGTCGTAACGATGACTTATGTGTGGACGAAGCAGAAGCTAATGACGGTAGAATATCAATTTTTAAAGCTATCGGCCGTTCATTTGGTGGGCAGAAGTCAAGAAATCTTAGCGATATGGAGTATAATGCAGCACATTATTACATCCTAATGAACTGTCGAGAAGTCGATCCATATATTGAGTAAGTGTATACTTCAATGCTAAATTGAAAATTTAAATTTATATAATAATATACCATATATTTAATTTTAACAGTAGTTTTCATCCTTTTCATCCATAAGGATGTTTGTGATAGACAACGACAGATGAATCCTGACATCAGTCAAGTTGCAATTGGGCAAAAATTAGAAACGGAGTTTGCTTACTGGTTTTATGAATTTGTGAGTAGTATCACTCAATAAATTTTGATAATGGCTATTATTTTTTGAATTGGATGTCAATAGCTTATTAATTTATAGGTCAACAGTCCATGGTCGACAACAGACAATATTTTCATTAAATGTCTATCGCAATGGCCATTGAAGACCGTAACAACCTCTACTGGCTATTTTGTAAATGGGTACAAATTTCAGATTGAACGATTAGCAGCTTCAAGAGGCACGCAGAACTGGGGCGTGTGTGTAAAAGGAGAAAGTGTTGGAGCAAATATGCAGGATTATTATGGAAAGTTAGTAGAGGTGGTTGAAGTTGAATATCCCGGTTGGCCTATGAAACGAACCGTATTGTTTCGTTGTGATTGGTTCGATCTGATAGTTCCTGTGGGCAAAAGGGTTCATAACGACTATAATTTAGTTGAAGTGAACCATCGACGAAGATTGCAGAAATATGACCCATTCATCCTTGCATCTCAAGCTCAGCAAGTCTTTTACTGCGGATATCCAAGTTTGCGCAACGACAAGCGAGATTGGTGGGCCGTTTCTAAAATCGTCCCACGTTCAACAATCGTATTAGAGGAGAGTTCATCAAGTCAATCAACCGAGTGCCCTGCATTTCAAGAGGATGAGATGGAAATGCATGCAATTGAGGATGACACAAGGGCTCCTGAAATATCACTTAGAGATCCAAGTGGTGATGTCCAACAAATTGCGGATGCAAATGTTCGGTTTCCTTCCGATGATAATGAAACTGATTCGCAATCCGATACGGCATCGGATGTTGAACCAACATTTCACGAAACAAATGACACCGATTAAACATAAAGGTTTTTTAAAATTTAACTTTTTTTATAAGTGTTAAATTCTTACATAGTCATTCATTAATCGTAATTTAATTGTGTGAATCTTTAGTATTTTTAGTATGAGGGGCAGAGGTAGATCTACCGATGACAGTTTGGGTGAGCAGAGACGTAGTTTGGATCCTGCGAGATCAGATCACATGAGCGTCGGAGATGGAGAGTTTGGATCTCCAGGAGAGGCGCAGCCTTCGATCTCTGCACCAGTATTACCATCCAGCCGATCGGCACAGACCTCCGAGAGTTCTTCCACCATCGGCGGTCGCATTGTACTTAGACTTGATGCTCAGGGGATGTAAGTATATACTAATTAAAAATATTTTATTTATGTTTTTAAGTCATTTACTTATAAACTTGCATTTTTTTAACAGATTCATTGAGCAGCATCATGTCTCAGCCACATCAGCGCCATTTTTCAGAGGCGTGCAGATCCCAGTGGCTACGATTGGCGCCACGTATCGCCAGCCACGAGGGAGTTTTATTTTTCTGAGTTTCAGGTAAACTTATTAAATACAATTTATCAGTGATATATAATTCTTTAAAGTTAATATATTCAGAAACTAACTATTTATTTTAATGCAGAAAAAGTTTACGTGGGATCCTGCCACCCATGATGCCATTAGGGCAGCATGGGAGGCTCTGACGCGACGCCGATACTCCGACATGCTTCATCGTTGGAGGATATCGGGTCAGCGTCCTGCGCACATGCCAGAGGGTATTTGGCACGAGTGGCAGCAGGCATGGGAGTCTGATGGCTGGCGCAGGAGGTCCGCATCAGCCAGCATGAACCGCGATCTGAGAAGGGCGGTCCTGGCACGGGTCTCTCCCGTCATACTTTGGGCTCCATTTCGATTCAGGAGCACAGACGGCGTATGGTAAGAAAACATAAATATTTTAATTACTATTTTATTTATTTACAAATATTTGTATTAATATCATTTTTTTTATTGTTATAGTCTGAGCAGGAGGCGGAGATCCTGGTGAGTTTCGTCTATTCAGGGCGACACACACCAGGAGGGACGGCTCCTGGGTGGACACGCGATCACGGGAGGTTGCGGTAAGAAATTAGATTTATGTCGTATCTGTTTAATTTCTAAAATTTTATTTCGAGAAATTTATTAACTCATTTATTGTTGATTTCATAATTTCAAGACACGAGTCGAGGAGCTTCGCTCCCAGGCATCGCAGGTCGACTCTACTGATAGGGAGACGCCCGTCGAACTCTCAGCAGAGGAGAGTCGACGTGTGTTTTTGGAGGCTGTTGGTGCCCAGCCACGAGACCGCAGGGTCTATGGTATGGGCACTAGAGCTTCTACATTTTTTCCCCATCAGGCCTCCAGCTCGCGAGTTCCTGCTGATCTTCCTCCCGAGCGTTTACAGGAGCTTCGCAGATCTATTGCAGAGGAGATTCGCCAGGACGTCGAGCAGGATTTTGAGGATCGTATGCGAGGCCGGGATCAGGAGGTTGCAGACATGCGAGATGAGATGCATTATTTGCGGGATTTGGTTAGCCGCTTGTCGCAGAGTCTTCAGCCTCCACAGCCTCCACGTGATCCTTCAGATTCTTGATGTATTTTTTTTTTATGTTGTAAAAACTTCAAAATTTTAATATATAAATTATTTTTTGAAATATATTATTGTTTGGATTGAGTGAAAAATGTTTGTATCAATATTTAGATTTAGCGAAATTGAATTAACCGTTTTAATTTTTAATCATTTAAATATTTTTAAAAACAAAATTTGCGATGCATTAGCGACTGATATTGGATCGCTAATATTTTTAAAATATTATTATTAAATATTATGATGCAATGACCTAGTATCGTAATAATTTAAAAATAAATTTAATAGCGACGCATTAGCGACTACAATTGAGTCGCTATTTTATCTTAAAATTATTTTAAAATATTGCGACGTAATTACCTTGCATCGTAATATTTTAAAATAATTTTTATTTGTGACGCATTAGCGACTCAAATTGCGTCGCTATTATACCAAAATTATTATTATTAAATATTGCGATGCATCTGGATCGCAATTTTGCGACCCAATTTAGTGCGTCGCAATATTTAATAATAATTTTTTTTCTGACTAAATTTAATTTTTAAATTTAGCGATGCATTTGCATCGTCGCAATATTGCGACGCAATGTGGCGTCGCAAGAGCGTCGCAGAGCGTCGCAATATTGCGATGCAATTGCGACAAAAGGGTATTGCGACGGATAGTTGAGCGACGCCCTCGTTGTGTCGCTATTGCGTTGCAATATCATGTTTAGCGATGCAATTGCGACGCATTTGGGCGTCGCAATATTTAAAATCTCTTGTAGTGAAAGTTTTTCCATTATAAAAAGAAAAGAAGATAAGCTTTATAGCTCCTTAGGCTTGGCTGCATCTTCTTCGCGGATGGCTTTCGAAGGATGGGTGCTCGGTTGATCCGCCTCCTTAGCAATTGAAGGGAGAACCTCGGCTTCCTCAGCAACCGATGGAAAAACCTCGGCTCCCTCGATGACTGATGGGAGACCTTCAACCTTTTAGGCAAATACTGAAGAAGCTTTGGCTGAATCCCCCTCCGAGACTATCTCATAATCTATCTCCAAAGCATCCCCTTCATACTCTACATCGCCGACCAGTGAAACGCAACCAAGGGTTTACCTGGTGATGGGATGCAGTAACTTTCATTCTCAAGGAATGACAAGTCAAAGTATGGATATTCTTGGGCAACCCTCTGCAGCGTCTCCCTTGCCCCCAATCTGTAGGCACCTGCAAAGAATCGAACCTTCTCTTTCTTAAATGCAGCCGAGGTCTTATATTGTTTGACGGCTAGGGCGACCTGATTGGCAGCTTCAGTCACCTAGCCCTGAAGCCTGTGACCCTCCTCAATCAGCATCTTGATCCTCTCGATCGTCCTAAATTCTTCAAGCTTTATCTGAAAAATAGAACAAACAGAATGGGCTTCATTAGAGAAAGGACAAAGCATGCCAACACAGAGTGGAGAAGGTACAACCTATACTATTGCTTCGGCATGCCTAGTGCTTGCCTCCGCAGCCTACTCCTGGTGCTTTTTATTTTCCTCCTTACTATGGCGAAGCCTCTCCTCAGCATCATCTAGCTTCGCCCGGTTCTACTCCGCTTCATGCTTTGTTGTTGCGAGGTCAGCCATAGCCATCGCCGACCACTTCTAGCTATGCTCAAACCTATGATGCTCTTCTTCAAGTTTCTTATTCAAAAATTAATTTTTTCTGTGCTCTTCTTCAAGTTTCTTATTCAAAAAATTAATTTTTCCTGCAGCCTCCGCCCAAAACCTCGACAACTCCGCTCGGGCCTCCTCAGCCAATTTATGGGCCATCTCAGTCGACCTGCTAGCCTCCCCAAGCTTGGCCCGAACCTTGGCTAGCTCCTTCAACAACTGGCTCACCGAGCCCTCCTTACTCCGAAGCTCGGCGTTCTCCTGCATGGCTCGGGCGTAAGCTTTCGACGCCAAGTTCAGGCGATTATACATCGCTCTCAAAATTATTGAATTTTGTAGCAAAACATGGCAAATGAGCTTGGAAACAATTAAACAAATTAAGAAAGGAAAGAGGATACTAGCTCCTATTTACCCAGAGGCATAGACACTCATGCTCCTCATGAGTTCAAAGTTGTCAGCTGCAGGTAAAAATTCCAAATCCTCGGGAATGATGTGCTCGTCAATCATGAGGGAAGTGGGACCTCCCTCTTCTTCCTTAGTGACCAACTTGGAAGAGTTCTCTTTCTGACCAAGGAAAGAATGGATCCTCTGAGCTAGTGACATTCCCTCGAGACCGAGATAGATCGGCTGGGGAACCTCGGCTTGACTAGCTTCCTTAGTCGAAGGCCGGTGGATGAGGGGGGGGACATCATTGCTAACTGTCGGCGCCTCTATTGGCTCCTCCAATGGTTCTTTCCCCTTCCGGCTTGAAGCTCCAACAACCTCTTCCACTGGCTCCCTCTCCTTCGAAGCCGGCACATCCTTGTCCCTCTCTGCTAGCGTTGCTTCGATCCTCTCCCTCATTGGGGGAGGTTGATGGGTAAATTTGGCTTTTTTTTTCCGAGGCTCGGCAAGGGTGAACGAGGCCTCTTCTCGTCCTTCTTCTTTCCCGGGCTCATTGAAGCCAAACAAAGCTTCTCACCCATCTCGCTGTCGTCACGCCTCTCGATTTTCTGCTTCTTCTCAGAGGCATGTTGCTGAGCGCCCTTTCTTTAGCTCTTCCCTCAATCGAGCCTCAAAATCTGCTTTGACTGCTACTAACAAAATGTGTAAATGATCGATCAGACACAAGCAGATATATATGAAGATTCAATAAGTAAGAGAGGAAAATAGAGCCTACCTCAGAGATCGATGCTGCTAAGCCCTGCATTAAAAGAGGGCATCCTCGGCTAAAAGGTCCTCGATCGACAGTGTGGGGCCATATCTTAGGGTGTTCAAGTCCCTGTACTCCTGCTTCATTAGCCCCAAACTTTTGTTCAAGTTATCGGGGAAACATCCCCACTTCTAAGGGAATCTATATTCGTCGTTCCATTGGACGATGAAGAAGCATAACTTACAGCCTTTTATCAAAGAGGGGGCCCCTGTGATCCTCTTGAAGGCCTTCCGAGGACCAATGTAGGGCTAGGCGAAGGTTTAGGGGAAAACAATGTTGTGGCAGGATCGGAATAAAGACACTATAGAAGTCGCTCCCACCAGTTTGCACAAGGAGATGAAGCCGATAATATGTCTCCAATTGTTCGGCACCACCGCCGAGGGGCAGATCCCGTAGAACCTCATGATGTCCTCAACAATCGGGTGAAGAGGAAGATGAAGGCCGGCTTTGAAGTACTCCTCGTAGAAGATGACCTCAGATGCCCGCGATCCCATCACCCTCTGCTCAGACTCGGCACTTGCAAAATAAATTTGCCAAGGATTCAGTATTCCCGATGAATCCTCTCCAGATCCGCTGCAGTTATGGTTAAGCGATATGCGATGGATGATCCATATCTTTAGCGCAAACAGCTTCAGTGTGACAGAGGACGAACTGGCCATGGCATTCTTCTTCAGGAAGACACTTGGTTTCAAGGGGAAGAAAGAGCCAAAATTTTGAAAAGGCATAATTGAAGAAAAAGCTAGCCGACTCCTTTTAAACCGCCTCAACAAAACAGCAAAATATCGCGGGCACGAAACCCTAATGATCACACACCTTTAATTCAGGCGCAACATGTCATTGCACTATCTGCCCACAAGTGAAAATCGAGGAGACTCTCCTCGTCCAGCTAGAAGAAGTGATGGAACAATGCCTTAACATTAATGAGGCCATCATGACGTGCCTCTATGACTTTGAATTTCACCAGTGAAATCAAGCCATTATGAACTCTACTCCTTATGCCCGAACCTACGCTTCGGAGTAGGGAATGAGGGGCATGTGATGCAAGGTAAAATCATCACCGCCTTGATTGGTAGACGTGGCAAGCAGTAAAATCCACTTATGGGTTCTAACTCGCTAACCATTGCATTTAGAAGAGGTCCACTCCTTGTTGAAGAAAAGAACAAGCTGTGCCATCTGCTCTCTCCATACTTCGACAGGGCCAAGCTGTCTCCGGACCTCGATAGGACCGAGCTAACTCCGAACCTCTGCAAGACCGAGCCATCTTTGAACCTCGCTAGGGTCAAATCATCTCCATATTTCGGTAGGGCTGAGTCATCTCTATACCTCGATATGACTGAGCTCCGGCTCTTTAAGATCAACATCATCCTTGCCAGGATCATGCCGGATGTTTCGGAGAATAAACCGCATCGGTCACCAAGATCTCGGAGCCCCCCTAAACAGAAATAGGAGCCAAATACATCATCTTCTCCGTAACCGATGAGATTTCGGCCTTATTAGTCGCCAATTCTCTAAAACGCACCCAAAAAATCAGATAACGACTTACCATCTTGGCAGCGCCTAAATACTAAGTCCCAAGACCCCTCAAGTAACGCTTCTCATACTCTCAAGCTTTCAAAAATCCTAACGGACACCATTGATCCCTAGAAACCTTCTCTGGGGCATCCTTCTTCAATAACCTTCTCTTCTCATCTGCTTGCTCGGGGTTTCCACTAACTTGGGCATCGAAGGGTCTTTCGCATTGACCATCCACCATAATCCTTGCGCGAGGACTATTTTGCAGGTCCATCAGGATGAAAAAAAGCTATCCAGATCCTGACATGCATCATCCCCAAGCCGATGAACCAAAATCCATAGCAACAATAAGAATCTCTTTAACACTTTTTTTTTATTACACAGATATTAAAATAATATAAGATATTATTCTAATCTTTCAAGGCACCTCTATAAATAAGTTTTTCTACTCAATTTATTCTTATTTAATATTTATTATAATTATTTATTTAAAATTATTTATGTTTATTTTAAGAATTTAATTTGCATCCGTTAATTTAAATTTGCAACACCCCTATCAATTTCTAGTCCACCTAACTCAACTGTGGATCGAGTCTAATGAGAACTATCGTAGATTTATCTTTTTCTATAGGCCATGCCCTATGACAACCAATGGATTGGCCATGCCTCGTGACACTAACCTATTTTATGGCAAATGGGTAGAGTAATACCGCTCCGTATCCATTTTGTATACACATGAGCGAATTAGCAAGATTAGTTAAGCTACCACAAGTAATGCTTTTAACTGTCATGTGATAAGGATACCCTAATTTCTGTATGAAACGAAATGCCTCACTGTGCCTTTGCTAATGGTCATCTTGATGGACACCATTATTGCTCATCTCCTCTTTCTTTTAATCCTTTCTCACTTATATTTCTTTTTATTTCTTTCATTTATTTCTTTGTTTTTTTTACTTCTTTCTTTACATTTTTATCTATTCTCCTTTCTTTTTTTTTTTCTTTTTTTTTTTGCTTTTCTTACTTTCTTTTTCCTTTCTTTATTTTCTATTATTCAATCCTTTATTATTATTTTTTTTTAATTTCTTGCTTTATTTTTTATTTCTTTTTTCACTATATCGATGGTTTTGATGTTTGTCCTTGTCTGGATTTTGTTTTTCCATAAAAATTGAACAAAATAGTTGTGACACTATCTTAATCTTATTTTCTTGTAGAAATAGGATTGGGCGGTAAGAGATTCTTCTATTTCCAATGTTTCCAAAGTTTTTTATTTGATTAGAGATATACCATGATAACATAGAGTACTAGAATATTTTTGCCTTATATATGAAAATTCCCTCTCTTCATTTGATTTAAATTTAAATTTAAGAAATTATTTTATAGTACAATACTAGCTTTTGTAATGAAATATATCATTAAGATATAGGATGCGTAATGGTAATATGAAAAATATTTTATGGCATAAAATGGCTATTCTCAACTCAACTCAACTCATCTAAGCATTTTCCCAACTATATGGGGTCGGCTACATGAATCTGCTTCCACCACTTTAAACTATTCAGGGCCAAGTCGACACTAAAATTATAAATAGTTATATCATTTTTAATTATTTCTATCCATATTAGTTTAGATCTACCTCTACGTCTACCTCTATTCTTACCATGGATTGTTAAAAGATCACTCTTTCAACTGGAGTATCTAACGGTCTACGTTGTATATTTTCAAACTACTGTAATCGATTTTCTTTCATTTTATCTTTAATTGGGGCTACTCCTATCATTTCTCTTATATGTTTGTTTCTAATCTATCTTTTAAAGTTTTATCACATATTCATCTTAACATATGTATTTATGTTACACTTAATTTATTCACATATTGTTTCAATATTGTCCAACATTCTATTCCATATAACACAGCTGGCGTAATAGCAGTTTTATAAAAAATTTTAATTTTAATGGGATGCACCGATCATACAATACTCGCAAAAAAGTCTACTTAATCCATCCTACTTTAACTCTATGATTCACATCTTCACCTATTTCACCTTCTTGCTGGATAATTAATCCCAAATACCTATTTTTTTCACTCCTTGATATCTCTTGGCTTACAATCTTCATTGTCTCTTCATTATATTTTTAATCCTACTAAAATTATATTTTATGTATTCAATTTTAGTTCTACTAATCTTAAAACCTTTATATTCTAAAGCATATCTCTAAATCTCTAGCTTAATATTTACTTCATATTTAGTTTAATCAACACTATGTCATCTACAAATAACATACACCATAGAATATTATTTTAAATATATTTGATTAATTGATCCATAACTAATACAAAAAGATACGGACTTAAGGTAGATTCTTGATGTAAACCTACCATAATTGAAAACTCACTAATTTCTTCTATTGTTGTTTTAACAATAGTTATTGCTTTATCATACATATCTTTTATCAATTCTATTTACCTTTCGATAACTTTTTTTTCTCTAAAACCCACCATATTATTTCTCTAGGTATTGTATCATATGCTTTCTTTAAATCAATAAAGACCATATAAATATCTTTTTTTCTTTTCCCTATACCTCTCCATCAATCTTCTTAATAGATAAATAGTTTTCATGATTAATTTTTTAAGCATAAATCTAAATTAATTATTTGACACCAAAGTTTCAGCTCTTATTCGATTTTCTATTACTCTCTCCTATAATTTCATTATATGACATATTAGTTTAATCTCTTTATAATTTGCACAGTTTTCAATATCTCCTTTATTTTTGTATATGGATATTAATATACTTTTTCTTCAATCATCCGTTATTCTTTTAGTTGCTACGATCCTGTTAAATAAATTGGTTAACCACATGACTAATTTTTCCTAAGCCTTTACAAATCTCAATAGGAATCACATCTGGTCCTAATGCCTTTATATTTTTTATTTTACTTAAAGCCTTTTTAACCTCAAGCATACTAAATTTACGAAAAAAATTTATGTTCATTTGCTACTCCTAAATTACCACATCCTTCTACTCTTAAATTTACTAAATTATTTTTATTTAATAATTTTTTAAAATAACTTTTTTATTGTTCTTTTATCTCTTCTTCTTTTACTAAGACTCTTTCATCTTCATCCTTAATATATTTAATACGACCAAGATCTTTTATTTTCTTTTTTTTAGTTTTGCTAGTTTATATATAGTCTTTTTACCTTCTTTTATATCTAATTTATTATATAAATCATAATGGCTATAATTAAACATATTATTAGAGTACGGCAGGGCTACTAATACATGGAATGATATAAAAAGAATATTGTTATGTCACTCTCATTTATTCTCCTAAATGTCTTGATATATTTTTGTCTTCGTATAACAAACATAGTTATGCCCTCTACTTATTCCTTGGGATAATAATATGTTATATATTTATAAACACACAAAATGATGAAATAATCAAGACAGCCTGTACAACAAACTTTTCGTACTGGCATAAAAAATTTATTACACACCAACGAAATAATCAATAAAAAAAGATAAGGGCATTAGGAGCTGTTTTGTTTATTTATTGAAAAAGTTTTACTACATCGTATGCGATACAGTAATCCAACGATTGATACACAATGCATGTGTGCCACTTGTCAAAGACCAAAAGATATTCATGCCTTTTGCACGTGCGCACGCCATGAATTAATCATCAAGTGTGATGCACGTCACTTGCATCGCACCCGATGCATAAAGACTTTTTCTTATTTGTTTACCTAATGATCGTGTCTAGGACCACAAAAGCCAATTGCACAACATGGGTCGACCATTCTAGCTTGGTTCATGGAAAAGTCTTTGTATACCTCGTGCGGTGAGGATGCGCACGGTGATTGATTCACACACACATGCGTCGATAATATTTTCATTCTTTTCACGTTGCACGCACGACTATATGGGCGCACGAACCAATCACCATGCACGATGCGCGCGTTCCTACACCATGTGCAATGCACAAAGAGTTTTTCTTAATTTATTTGTGCTCGGTAGCCTTTGACCATTCCTGCAGTCAAAAATGATTTTATGCATCATGCGTAGTACAGGACGCGCGGACTGTGAGCGATGATTGATCTGCATGTGCATATAGCAAAAATATTTTTATTCTTTTTGCATTGTACATTCGTGGATCAATCACCATGCAGTAGAGTTAGGCACCGGGTCTTGCCGCCCATGGGCCGGCATGGCTCGACGGCATGGCCCGGCATGAACCGAGCCGTGCTGCATGGCCCATTAAGCCGTGTCATGCCAGGCTCGAAAAATTCGGCCCACCATGCTGGCACGGCACGGCCCACATGGGCCTAGGCCCATCATGGCTTGATAAAAAAAATTTGTAAAATTTTTTTTTAATAAATTAAAAATTATTGAAAATAAAAGAATTTATTAATATGAAGCCACCATAAAGGTGGAGGGTTTGGCATAGACCCCTACCAATTTATTAATTTAAAATCAAAATAGTATATGAAGGGAGGGGGGCCAGGTCTGACCTCTAGAATACAATAAGAAAGAAGAAAAAAATAGAAATGACTCACTTTAATAAATAAAAATATATATAATTATAAAAATAGAGATAACTCACTTATCAGTAATATTTGTGTCATCATCATCTTCACTGGTTAAGTCATATTTACCTTTATCTTAAAGCCTCGTCTTAGCCTCCAACCAATCTTTAAAGCAGAGAAGCATCTTAACCGTCTTTTCGTCCAGAACACGCCGACCTGCACTAAAAGCGGATTCTGATGCTACTATGGATATCGGCACAGCTAAAATATCTCGTGCAATGGCAGACATAACAGAATATTGATTTTTAACACTTTTTTACCAAGCTAATACATCTAAACTCTCTATTTGATCTTCATCATATGCAGAATAAATATTGTTTCGTAAATAAAATTCTAATTATTATATATAAAATATATCTTTTTTTAAGTTTATCATTGCTATTATTTTGACTAAAATGACAATATCAACTCTATGCCTTTTGTTTAATTAAAAGAATGTATTATAATATATATATATATTAATAAGATAAGTACATAATAAAAATTTAGTACTTTGTGTTATTTAGTGTTGTTTCTGAAACTATGGGCTATTATTGTACATTTTGACATTCCATAATGCAATATTATTTTATAAAATTTTTCAAATCATGAATTTAAAAAATTTAAATTTTAATAGAATTATAATTTTTTATATTGATAATTGTATCTTCATTCAAAAGATATAAGAGTCAAATTTGCATTTTTTTTCATGTATGATCATCTCTAATTACATATAAGAAACTATTTTTAAAACTATTTTTTATGCAACTAAACGTATAAAGTTAAAAACGGCCTTTGGATAATTTTTGCTTAAAAAATTATATTATTTAAAAAAATAACAAAGAAGTACTAAAACTCAATTATTTCATTTGTAGCAACTGCGAGTGATGTAGCTGATCAAGCCCCATTAAAGTTAACGAGGTAAATATAACGAAAAGACCCCCTTGGCCTCGGACCTTTAGAGCTCCCCTCGGCCTCGAGCCTCCGAAGCCCCCCCTCGGCCTCGGACCTCCGAAACTCCCCTCGGCCTTGAGCCTCTGGAACTCCCCTCGACCTCGGACCTCCGAAGCTCCCCTCGGCCCAGAGCTCCCCTCGGCCTCGAGCCTCCGGAACTCCCCTCGGCCTCAAGCCCCCGGAGCTTCCCTCGGCCTCGAGCCCTCCCAAAGCTCCCCTCCACGTGGTCCATTAGCCTTCTGCAACCACCACGTGGTCCACTAGCCTTCTACAACCGCCATGTGGCCCACTAGCCTTCTACAACCACCATGTGGCCCACTAACACCCTACAACTGCGCATGATGGGATGTCTCAAATGTGACCAGGCCCACTATCGCCTATATGGCCACCACTTCCCAAAAGTGGATAAAAAAGGGAAATTTTGAACATGTATAAGAACTAGGATGGGAAACAAAGGAGGGAATGGAAAAGAAAACACAAGGCAATTCCCATACGTACCTTCTTGTCTATAATTCACTATTGTTCTCCAAAACACTAATTTGACCGTTGGAGGGTCCCCACCGAAGCCACCGGTCCCTGGGGACTTTCTTGCAGGATTCCCATCGAAGAGGCGAGACTAGGAGCTTCTTCGTCACCTGGCATTTGAAAGACGTGCTTTGGCGGCAACAGATTGGCGCACCAAGAAGGGGTGAGAGAGAGCAGAGTTCTGCGCCACTAAGCTACAAGCCTCTACCTCCCTCTACAACTCAAGAAGATGGTGGTGACGCGCGCACAAGAGGTTTAGTCGACTGCGCTGGGGGGCATTATCATGAGTCGGAGCAACCAGAAGCTGGCTTTCTGGCTCCTCCGGTCTCTTTCCCCGCTCCGCCATCATCACCACGACAAGGTGACCGGATCGACGCCCTCGCTTGCAAGTTCAATCATTGGTGGCGGCGGTCCAACATCTGCAACAGCAAGCGGCGGCCTCGCAGCAAGGTCCCCGATAGCCTTCCCCGGGGGCGAGGGTTACTCCACCAAGTCAACAGTCCATTCGCAGAAGAACTTCCCACAGGGATGCTCCCCGTCGACACACCTTTCCCGGGCATCACCATCGGGAGGCCTCCAAAAGGCCTCGGTCTCCTTCCCTTCATTCTGACGATTCCCACAGGCGGCGGCAGGGGAAGGAAACCGAGCGAGGACATCGTCATCGGCGCTACCCTTCCCTGTCTTTAGGATCTTCGCGAGAAGGGTTTTTCGACGGACGTGTTGTTTGCCGGGCCGAGCGACGTCTCGATGAGTACAACCAGCGACTGAAGGAGCTCAGCCGTAGAGTTACCAACCCACTGGAGGAAGATTATGACAGCCGCCCTCCCTTGTCTCGCCGCGTAATGGAGTCAATCTTCAACCGGTTCCGTTTTCCCCAACTGGACCCTTACGACGGCACTACTGACCCCCTGGACCACCTTGAAAGATACAAGGTCATCATGCAGGTCCAAAGAGAAACTGATTCTCTCCTCTGCATCACCTTTCCCGCCACTCTTCAAAAGGCTGCGCGGGCCTGGTACTCCCGGCTACCACCGCGCAACATTAATTCCTTCTGACAGCTGGAAAGAGCCTTCCTGGCGTATTTCGATGCCTGCAGAAAGATTTCACAGATGGCCAATAGCCTGTTCGCCATCCAACAGAAGAGCGGCGAGTCATTGAAGGATTTCGTAGCCCGGTTCAAGGAAGCCGTACTCGAGGTTTACAGCCTTAATGACTCAGTTGCCACTCTGGCCTTGAAATGAGGGCTTCGCCCCTTCCGTTTCGCATACTCCCTCGACAAGAAGCCGCTGAGCTCCTATGCTGAGTTGTTGGGCCGGGCGCAGAAGTACATCCATGCCGACAAAGCTGACTCCTCCCGGTGCGAGGCGGATGAAGGCCCTAACAAGAAACAAGCCCGACCTACACCCGATAGGCCACGTCATGAGAAACCTGAGCCTTCCCGGCGACCCAACAACCAACCGAGGGCTCTCGCCCCAAGAGAAAGGCTCTATACCCCCCGCTCGCCCCTCCAGCACCCTCCGCCTCTAAAGCCTGGGATCCCCCGTGACAAAAATCTCTATTGTCACTTCCATCGGGACCACGATCATGACACCGAGAGCAATCGCCAACTTAAGAAGGCGATCGAGGACCTCATTCAGCAAGGCTACCTCGGCAAGTTCATCTGGAGGATGAATCCAGCTACTCCAGGTCCATTGGCACCCCTGCCTACCCAAGTCGAAGTCAATAACGCCCCAACCGAGAAGACAGTGGCTATTATATCCTAGGGGGCCAGCGGCCCATCTAAGAGGTTCAGGGGGGAGGAGGGAATAGAGCCTATAATTCCTTTCTTCGAAAGGAACCTAGAGGGATTGAGCAATCCCAATGATGACAGCGTCGTCGTTTCTATGACGATTGTGAAGTACCCTGCAAGAAGGATATTGGTCGATAGTGGAAGCTCAGCTGACATTTTAAGTTATGATGTGTTTGTTCGAATGTGCCTGTCTCATGACTCCCTTCAGCCCGTCGCCACACCCCTCATGAGATTCACTGGAGACTTTGTAAAGGTAGAAGGAGAAATCACTCTCCTGATCACAGCTGGAACGTCACCCTGCCAGAAAATGGTCCTGGTGAGGTTCCTGATTGTTCAAGTTCCCTTGGCTTACAATGCCATCCTTGGTAGGCCCTGACTAAACTTGTTGGATGCCATCATCTTCACCAAGAGGTTGCTCGTGAGGTTCCCAACCAATAAAGGAGTAGGAGAGATGCGTGGAGAGAGGAACCTATTGTCCCTCTGCTATCACATGGCGTCTGGCCCTCGAAAGGCATCGGCCTCGCCAGTGACTGAGCTGTTGGACCCCAGGGACTCAGAAAGGAGGGGGGAACTGGCCAAGCACTTATTGACCTTCCCATTGAGGGAGGACCCGGCGAAGACCGTCCGAGTTGGATCGCTCCTCTCTAAGGAAGCGAGGGCCCGACTCCTCATCTTTCTTTGGGCCAATTCGGATGTGTTCGCTTGGTCGGCCTTGGACATGCCAGGCATTCCCCCTGACGTAATTACCCACAAGCTCAGCATCAATCCACAGTGTCAACCAGTCCGACAGAAAAAGAAAAGCTTTGTCCCCGAGCGGCAGAAGGCTATCGATGAGGAGATTCATAAGCTGTTGGTAGCCGGGCATGTCCGGGAAGTGCACTATCCAGACTGACTCGCCAATGTTGTGATGGTCCATAAGGCCAATGGGAGTTGAAGAATGTGCATTGATTTCACCGACCTCAATAAGGCGTGCCCCAAGGATAGCTTTCCACTACTTAGAATTGAGCAGCTGGTGGACGCCACGTCGGGCCACGAGATCCTCAGCTTTATGGATTCCTTCTCGGGGTACAATCAGATTAAGATGGACCCGGCAGACGAGGAGGCCACCTCCTTTGTGACCGAGAAGGGAATCTACTACTTCAGGATGATGCCGTTCGGACTGAAGAACGCTGGGGCTACATATCATAGGCTGATGAACAGGGTCTTCAAAAACCAAGTCGGACGCAATATGGAGGTTTACGTGGATGACATACTGACAAAAAGCATCCACGCTGACGACCACATTACCGACCTAGTGGAGACCTTTGACAACCTTTGTCGTTACCGGATGAAGCTGAACCCACGAAAGTATACCTTCGGAGTCATAGCCGACAAATTCCTTGGCTTTATGGTGACCCAGCAGGGGATAGAAGCAAACCCGGACAAGATTCGGGCCGTCCTTGACATGAAACCCCCAGCCAATATGGAGACTCAACGTCTAACTGGGCGGGTAGCAGCCTTAAGCCGTTTCCTATCCAAGTTGGCGGAAAGATATATACCCTTCTTTAAGGCCCTGCGCAAGGTCAACAACTTTGAATGGACCGAAGAGTGTCAGAGAGCATTCGAGGGGCTGAGGGAATTCCTGTCCATCCTACCGTTGCTGTCCAAGCCAAGGGATGGAGAAGAGCTCTTTCTCTACCTCGCGGACTCTGTCGAGGCCATCAACACCGTGCTCGTCCACACCGACACCGATGGGACTTAGAAGCCCATCTACTATACCAATAAGGTGCTTCATGATGCAAAGACCAGGTATCCTCATACCGAAAAGATTATTTTCGTGTTGATCGTCTTTGCTCAACGCCTTAGGCCCTACTTTCAAGCCCACTCGGTTGTGGTGCTCATGGACCAGCCGCTCAAAGCAATTCTATCACGTCCCGACACATCAGGCCGACTGGTGAAATGGGCAATCAAGTTGGAAGAATTCGATCTGTCTTTTCGGCTAAAGTCGGCCATGAAGTCCCAAGTCCTCGTGGACTTTCTGGTTGAGTGCACCTATGCAGAGGAACCACCCGAAGAGCTCCACTCGGCATCTTCAGACGCGATGGCCGAGGCCGAGGGGCGGGACTGGATCCTTCATGTCGATGGTGCTTCGAACTCTCAGGGGAGTGGAGCCGGTCTCATTCTGGCTAGCCCAAAGGGAGAAATGGTGGAGTACGCCCTACGGTTCCTCTTTTCCGCGACCAACAACCAAGCAGAGTACGAAGCCTTGTTGGCGGGCATGAGACAAGCCAAAGAACTTGGAGCGAAGCGCCTCCGAGCTTTCACCGACTCCTAGCTCATTTCCGGGCAAGTCGTTGGGGAATACAAGGCCCGGGATCCAACTATGTCCCGCTATTTGAGTAAGGTCCAATCACAAACCTCATCATTTACTCACTTCAGTGTCAATTATATCCCCAGAGGCAAGAATGCTAGAGCTGACGCAGTATCCCAATTGGCCACGTCGGCCGACGGAGCCCTGAGGAGAACGTACGTGGAGCATCTAGAAGCTCCATGCATCGAAGCTGCCGAAGAGGCCTTACCAATCGGCCGAGAGCCCACGTGGACGGAGGCTTATGTCCAATACCTCACCGACGGCACTCTCTCTGATGACCCTGTAGAAGCCAAGTTGCTTAAGAGATGGGCCCCCAAGTTTCTGATATTAGACGAGTGTCTATACCGAAAGTCCTTCTCCTACCCACTCCTTCGGTGTGCCAGTTCAGCAGACGCCGATTACATCCTACGTGAGATCTATGAGGATATCTACGAGAACCACTTGGGGGGCAAAACACTGGCGTACAAAGCTTTGCGACAGGGATATTATTGGCCCACTATGAGGGAGGATGCGGTTGAGCTGGTTCGGAGATGTGATAGTTGCCAGCGGCATGCCAACATCTAGCAATAGCCTACCACCCAGCTGAGTCCCTTGTCGGCTCCGTGGTCCTTTGCTCAGTGAAGGATGGATATACTGGGACCATTTCCCCTAGCTTCTGCCCAACGGAGATTTTTGCTTGTCGCTATCGACCATTTCACCAAGTGAGTGAAGGATGAGGCGCTGGCAAAGATTATCGAGCACAAGGTCAGGTCCTTTTGGAAGTCCATTATCTGTCGTTTTGGGCTACCTTATACCCTTGTCACTGACAACGGCCGGTAATTCGACAATGCCCCTTTCAAAGAGTTCTGTGCTGAACTGGGCATTCACCAGCGGTTCACCTCGGTTGGTCATCTACAAACTAACGGAGCGGCCAAGATGACAAATCGCACCATTCTTCAAGAGCTTAGGACACGGTTGGATGATTTCAGAGGGAGATGGATGAAGGAGCTTCCCAATGTGCTATGGGCCTACCAAACCACGCTGCGTGTTCCCACCGAGGAGACCCCCTTCAGTCTTGTATTCGGCTTCGAGGCCGTCATCCCAGTGGAGATCGACCTCCCGAGCCCTCGGGTAGAGTCGTATAACGAGGATGATAACTCGACTCGGCTGCGAGCCAATCTAGACCTTGTCGAAGAAGTGCGCGACCTAGCACGCCTCAGAATGGCAGTTTATCGCCAAAGAGCTGCCAGATACTACAATGCCCTTGTTCATCCCAAAGCCTTCTTGCCAAGAGACTTGATTCTCAGGAGAGCCAAGGTATCGAGATCAATGGAGGGAGACAAGTTGTCGCCAAATTGGGAAGGCCCCTACCGAGCCACAGAGGCCCTTCATTGAAGCATACCGAATCAAAGCCTCGACAAGAAGCTTCTTCCTCGCACTTGGAATTCGGATAACCTCCATCGATACTATCAATAATGTACGCAACTGGGTGATTTTAGGTTCGAGTACCTCGCTCCTGCCTTATTAAAATAAAGAATTTTGTATATCTCATGTTTCTTTATTTAATGAAGAAGTGTTCGAATAACTTGTCCTTTTAGCTCAAGCCCGAGGTCAGCTCGGCACTCCAAAATTGATGTACCATTGGCACTCAAGCCCGAGATCCCCTCGGCACTTCTAGACCGATGTACCATCAGTACTCAAGCCCGTGGTCAACTCAGCACTTCCAGACCGATGTACCATCGGCACTTAAGCCCGAGGTCCACTGGGCACTTCCAGATCGATGTACCATCGGCACTCAAGCTCAAGATCAGCTTGACACTTCAAGACCGATGTACCATCGGCACTCAAGCTCGAGGTCAGCTCGGCACTCCAAGACCGATGTACCATCGGCATCCGAGGCTTGGATCCGATCGGTCTTCGAAGCTTGACGTTGACTCGGTCCCAAGGATCGGCCTCAGCACCGGCCCTAAATTGCTACTTCAATCACGGGCCGAGCTCGCTTCTAGTTCACTCGACCTTGCGAAGGCAACATCCTAGAGGACCTAAATTGCTACTTCAATCACGGGCCGAGCTCGCTTCTAGTTCACTCGACCTTGCGAAGGCAACATCCTAGAGGAACTAAGCATACTGTAAAGGACACAAGGTTTAACACTTTGCAAAAATCCATACTCTTCATTGCTCTGTTGAAAAGGTTTACAAAATGCCGACCTAGGTCAAACTTCAGTACAGAGATTAAAAAAAAAAAAGAGGGGGAGGGGAAGTATGTACGCTTAGGCCTCGATCGGCCCGAACCCATCGCCAGTCAACCCTGGGGATGCTGTCGACCCCTCCGACATTTCGTCTGGCTCAAAATCATCGAGGCCAGAGAGGCCGTAGGCTCGGCAGACCCTCTCCTTGCCGTCCCGAAAGCCGAGGAGGTAGGCACCGGAGAAAGCTTCGGCCAATTCTTCTGCAAAAACTATGCTCCTCCGGAATTCGTCCACCGTCCTAGCTGCCTTCTCTTCATTGGTAGCAGCCCTTTCCTAAGTCGCGGCTACCTTCCCCTCGGCTGCCACGGCCCTCTCCTCAGCGATGTTGGCCTTTTCCTCTGCCCTACGGACTGTCTCCTCCATTTCGGCCGCCCAGGCGTCTGACCCTTGGGCGATCTCCTCGGCATTGGAGGCCCGCTTCTCTGCCGCCTCCACCTTGATGCCAAGGGACTAAATGCGCAAGTCTTGGGCGCCGATGGTCGTCTCGGCGACCTCCAACCGCTTCCTTAGGTGCTCGAGCTCGGCCTCGGCCCAGCGCTTGACCCCGTCAAGCTCCTTGGCCCGCTCGACTCGAGCCACTTCCAGGGCCCTCTCAGCCCTTTCAGCCCGGGCCTAAACCTCTGCTGCCTCTTGCCGGGACAGGCGGAGCGCTGCCTCACCCCGGGCAAGCACGTCCCTCATCGCGACTATGGAGTTTGTCGTCTGCATTAAAGGTCCATCGTCAGTAGGCAATCGGAAAAGGGCAAGGGTAGCGTAAGGCAAAAAAAAACGACACTTACCCATAATCGAGCTATGAAGACGTCCTGGAAGAGCGACACGGCCCCTGGCTGTGGAGCTCTCTCTGGAACTTGGGCTGACAAATCTGGGTCACCAGTCGCTCAGCCATGCGCCCCTGGTTCATCAGCGACGGTCTGGAGGGGATGGCCGTGGGCTCGTCCTCGGCAGTCCCAGTCCGATCGGACGCTGCTGGTGCTGCATCGAGGGCCGGTGTCCCCTCCTTGGCTGGCAGCCTTGCCGTCGTCTGGTCTTCCCCAGCCTGGCCCGTGGGTGGGACTTCCTCCTGGGCCAGCTCGACCCCAAGGTAGGATGGCACTGCATCTGGCAGAGTTGGCTCCTCGGCCGAGGGGGTGGCCTCAGTTCTTGGCCCTTTAGGAGGTGTGTCAATGGTGAGATCAACTGGGAGGACCGGTTCTTGGCCCCCCAGAGGCTACTCCCGATGCCCTCGGGGTCGGCGAATCAGTGGGGCCAGGGTTGGAGACCGAGTTGGAGATCGAGAAGGGGTTGGAGACCGAGGCCTCTTCCTTGATGCCTCGGCGCCACCGGTGACCTTCTTCTTCTTTTGACTGTCGCCCTCCTCACAAGACGGTCCGGTAGCTTCATAGCTGCACAAATCAAAGCCGATCAAAAAAAAAAGGAAAACAAAAGAGAGGAAAAAGGAAAGGAAGACAATGAGGAGGGGAGCGTTCGAGGTTGCTCACCGCCACTCGAGAGGAGGCCTACGAACCGAAGGTTATCCTTCGTCAGAAACTAGTTGCATCGGGGGACGACGGTCGTCTGCAATATGTCGAAGGCCTCCTTGTCCCTCGAAGTTACCAGGTGGTTTCGGTTCGGCCCTACATCTAGGTCCCCCCAACTCGGCCTCACTCCCTCAAGGTCAGCGAAAAAGAATCGAGTCTTTCACCCTTTGATAGAGGTAGGGAGGCCAAACTTCAAGGTTCGATTGAGCCGAGGTTGGAACACCAACCAACCTGATTGTTGGCGAAGGTTATAAAAGCTACAGAAGAGGGAAATCCTAGGCTCTAACCCTTGGAGGTGGCACAGAACGAAGAAAGATCATACGACTCGAATGAAATTTGGAACCAATTGTGAAGGTGTTAGGGAGTAGAGGTCGAGGAGATTGGCGATCAAAGGATGAAGGGGCAATCGGAGGCCAACCTTGAGAAAGGCTTCATACAGGGCAACCCTCCCAGGTCGGGAGGAGATCACCCTGTCATCGAGGGTAGGGGGAGATAATCGAATATTATCCGAGATCCTATAAATGGCCCTAATTCTGGTCAGCTCCCGGCTGGTCATGGTGGAGACAATCCTGTCGAGAGATTCTAAGGTGACCCTACAGGTCCCAGTGGCGACGGAACGGTCCCTGGTGGGGGCCCGGCTAGTAACACGCCGCTGGGACAGAGGAATCTGATCCTCGAAGGAGGAGGACCATGAGGGAGTAGGAGATGGAGAAGCCTACATGTGCAGGGAAGGAAAATAGTCTTCGGGAGGAGCAGAAGAAGACCAAGAATGTGAAGAGGCCATGGGAGAAGGACTGACCTGGTTAACGAGAGAATAATGGCGGGGAGGACTGCATGATCTGGAGAGAAGAAGCTCAGGGAGAAGAAGATTTTGGGAGTATTGGGACATCAGATTCGGAGCGTCCCTCTATTACAGCTCCCTTCAAGTCGTCCCGCCTAAGCCAGCCTGCCACATGCATGCCTCCTATTGGGAGGGACGCCTCGGCAGTTGTCCAGCGCTAATGGCGGGATATCGATAATGTCAGCCTAATGATGGTGATGATGGCAGTTACCTTTCCATGAGTACCGAAAAGGCGTTCCTATTTCGAGAAGGATCCTCCTACATCCGACGGTGCGGATGGATAGGAGCGGTGATGCTACAATGCCCCATGCTACTGGCACTGATGAGTCCCGCGGCCCGAGGACACGTGCCCCTTCGTGATCGGTGGCAAAGCTAGATCAGCCGCCGGGCGAACTTGTGCCCCTTTCGATTAGCAGGAAGCGAACCCGCATCACCTCAAGGGCGGGGGTATATGATGTGGATGATCAAGCCCCGTTAAAGTTAACGAGGTAAGAATCTGACGAAGAGACCCCCTCGGCCTCGGACCTTTAGAGCTCCCCTCGGCCTCGAGCCTCCGAAGCCCCCCCTCGGCCTCGAGCCTCCGAAGCCCCCCCTCGGCCTCGAACCTTCAGAGCTCCCCTCGGCCTCGAGCCTCCAAAGCTCCCCTCGGCCTCGAGCCTCCGGAACTGCCTTCCACGTGGCCCACTAGCCTTCTACAACCGCCACGTGGTCCACTAGCCTTCTGCAACCGCCATATGGCCCACTAACTCCCTACAACTGCTCATGATGGGATGTCTCAAACGTGACCAGACCCACTATCGCCTGTATGGCCACCACTTCCGAAAGTGGGTAAAAAGAAAACTTTTGAACATGTATAAGAACCAGGACGAAAAACGAAGGAGGGAATGGAAAAGAAAACACAAGGCAATTCTCATACGTGCCTTCTTGTTTATAATTCACTACTGTTCTCCAAAGCACTAACTTGATCGTCGAAGGGTCCCCACCGGAGCTATCGGTCCCTAGGGACTTTCTTTCAGGATTCCCATCGAAGAGGCAAGACCAGGAGCTTCTTCATCAACTGACGTTTGGAAGACGTGCTTTGGCAGTAACGGCGAGTATCTCATCCGTGTATTCGAGCATCGAAGGTCTCTGGATGGTCAAGACTATCTCGATAACTTCATGTAAAGAAAAAAAAATTACAAGAGATAATAAGATATCTACTGTTGAAAGGAGCCAACCCAATCCTCTATCACTTGATTGAGACTGGGCCAATAATTTTTTTTGTAAAAAAATAATGTAAGAATTATTTTTAAAAAAAATAAAAACTGAGCCAATAATTTTGTAAAAAAAATTGCCCATGCGTGGCCCATCAGGGCCGTGCCTAGCACGGTTATTTTTTAAAAAATAAAAAACTGAGCCAACAATTTTGTAAAAAAAAATTGCCTGGCCCAGCATGGCCCGTGGCCCAAAATGAGCCATTTGCCATGCCGGGCTACCAAAAATTTTAATAGGCCATGCCCGTTAAATTGACCGGCCTGATGGGCCTATCGGGCATGGCCTGTTAAATTGGCCGATCTGATGGGCCTGGACTATGTCTGAGGCCAGTGCCCACCTCTACCATGTAGGACTTTTCTTCTATACTCAGAGCTTGAGGCCCAATCGCTTCCACACCAATCAATTGCATGCACCGCAACGCGCAGAAGAAAAGATTGAGCACCCCCTCCCTCCACCTCCTTTGTTCATCCTAACGAAGCAATCAATACCATGAATGTTTTCATTGAACTCCGTCTTTTCTTCCTCTCGCAATATAAATCACGTTAATTGGTTTTCATTCATTTCACAGATGTTTATGGTTAAATCCAAGTTTGGACTTTTATATATGAATATTGAAATATAAATAGTATTTGAACTGAGTACCCTCTTTCAATTTGACATTTGATTCTAATATTCACTCTTTCCATGAGTTCAATCTCTCTATCATAATGATATATATATATATAATGAGAAGGAAGAACACATTCACACGCGCGCGAAACAGACGCACATAAATTTTGTATTATAGCAATGTGTATGTATTATAGCTAATGCAGCAAAGGGGTTGTGCCTAAAAAATTAATAAATAAAAAGCACGGTTACCATTTACCAAATTTGATGTTGTTGCTCGTTAATTTTCTTTCATGGGCCGGTTTAGAACCCAAACCTTTCCACAATAAAGTCAATAAATATACTTTCTTTTTATGATACGATTCAATTAGGGGTGATATCAGTTCCATTCCGGTTATACTAAATTCAAACACGCTCCTATTGTGGTCTTGGGTCACACTTCTATTCCATGCCCAGTTCATTGAAGGATCGGGTTGAGCCCGGGTTCGGGCAATAATTAAAAAAAAAAAAAAAAAGGTTTGACTTGGGTTGAGGTCAAGTCCGGGTACCCATCAGTTTATATGTATTTAAAATCAAGTATAAATACGTAAACATGCTCTAACATGCCAAAAGTTTTTTTAGTTGCAAGATATATAAAAAAAACTAATATTTTATATATATATATATATATATATATATATATATATATATATATATATATATATATATATATATATGTTCTGTGTTGTCTATATATATTCTTTGTATGTACATAGACGTACGAAAAATATGCGCACATGCATGCATGTAATAACAAGGTAATTTATGCGCGTTCAAGATAGATCGAGTATAGGAACCTCAAACCTAAATCTAACCTGAAAGTTTTGATGCATTTGATTCTATACTGAATTCCTTTGTAGTGAGATTCAAGTCGGCTCTAGGTCAAGTATTGGGTTTCGGGCCTGATGATAGCCCTAACTCCCATTCCAATTCTTTGCCTTCAAGCATCGTTCTTCCAAAAGCCTACCATCAAAAGAGAACCCATAGAGATGATGAGAAAATCCATGTAAATCCCACCTCCATTGTTTGCAAAGATAAAATCTCGATTATAACCAATAAGCTGATGCAAACAAGGTCCAAAGGTCCCTAGAAGTTTCTTCAAAATACGGATTACTTTGCACTCCCCTCACCTCACCCTCATCCGATAATCTAGACTTCAACCATGTAACATAGATTTCCCTGCACTCCCTTAACCTCACCCTCATTCGATGATCTAGACTTCAAACATAAATTAGAACCACTAATTAAAGGAGGCTTAGGAAACACAAGTACAAAAGTTCTCTCATTAAATAAAGGCCAAATATCTCTCCATCTCCCTGCCTATAATAAAGGAAACCGCTTCAATATAATCCCTTGCTCTCACGAAATCACTCCAATTCCTAAATTTCGCATTTTATTCATCTCTTCAACAATAACAGATATCTAAAACCACTTTTCCAGAATCCCTTCTGCCTATGGCCAAGCATCCAAAATTATGCTACTAGTACATCCTTATTCATATTTTTCAGAATTAGGCTTCGTCCAGTCACCAAGCTGATGAAGATGGTAAAAATGCTGTACAATAAGGTGTAAATAAGTGGACTATGGCATGGGATTTGATGAAGGATAAAATTATCATCGCATTAATGTTTGTGTGTACCATCAATTGAGTCGAGACTAATCTCAACATTCCGTAGCGAAGCCAAATCGCCTCCAGCAGAGTCAAGTCACTTCGGCGAACCGAGCCATTTCCATAACTCGGCAGACCGAGCCATCCTCATGGCTCAGCCAAACCGAGCTGCTCCCATCTCTCGGCGAACTGAGCTATTCTACACCTCGGCGAACCGAGCTGTCCTACGCCTCGGTCGGACCAAGGTACTCAAACACCTCTGCGAAATCATGCGCAAGAGAGTTAAATTCATGATGTCTGAACAAGATTTCAAACGGAGAATCATGCAAGCAATACCAAAAGTGGCCTAAGGCCTATAGGAGCGGCCTAAGGTCTACAAAATCGCTAAATCTCAAGGCATCAATCAGCTCTCCTAACCGTTGATTTCCTAACTAACTAGATACTGGCCCTACCGACCCCTTAACAAACTTGATTCGAATCTGATTCGAATCACAACGATTTTCGGACCCCCTGTGACGTGCCCAAGGAATCATGTGATCGCCTATAAATACCATAGTCCTGAAGCCTCTCAGGTACGCCCTCACGGACACTTAGACTAAAAACTCCATTGAAGCTTGAGCAGAGCTCTGAGTTCTCGGAAGGCCACCATCCAGAGGAACTCTTCTGCGAGAGCCTTCTCCTCATATCTGCCTGCTATGAATTTTCACTGACTTGGGCGTCGGAGGGTCTTCTGCAAAAGGCCACCCCAAAACACCCTCTGCGTAAGGACTGTCTTGCAGATTCCACCCCGAGCGAGAGACCAACGTCCGAATTCAGAGCCGAGCTGCACCCGAGTCGAAGAACGGATTTTTGCGGCAACAGATTGGCACTAGAAGAAGGGCCTTAACTCCCATAAACTTATAATCCATGAGACAAGGCTCAAAACCAGAAGAAGAATCCTCTAATGGCCAATCGAAAGAGAGCCACATCCGATGCTCAAGATCAGGCCGCCTCTCAAAGGCCTGATCCAATCAACGGTGTAGCACCTCCGCTACCGCCGCCTGCTGAGACCCCTTCGCCACCGGCAACAGCGGTGATGCTGAACTAGTTCGCTACTCTGGTTCAGCAAGTTCAGGCACTGACCCAGCTGGTCCAGGGGCTTCAGGGGGTTCCCCGTTCAGCTGCCCCTGCTTCACAGCCTCGTGAAGAGGCAGCCGCTCCGGTCCCACCAGCAATCTCTTCTCCCAACCCGCCTGAGGCAGCGGATTATCTTCATCGACCCGCGAAGGCAAAGCCAGTGCAGCAGCGGGCTGGAGGGAAGAGCCCGCTCAAGTCTCGACGGGCTCGTTCTCTTTCTCCGGTATCTTCTCAAGACTCGACACCGTTACCATCCTCCCATCGCCCAATACCTCCTACCACTTTGGACGAAGGGATTAGGCAGCAAATGCAGGAGATGCATCAAAAGTGGCGTCAGGAGCTGAACGCCGCTAGGCAAGCCCCTCTGTCCTAGCCGAGGGCGGAGCAGGGCATTCCTTTCTCTGAAAGGATCATGCAGGAAGTGATTGCCCCTCACGTCAAGCTTCCCACCATCGAACCATACCATGGATCCGCTGGTCCCAATGACCACCTAAGCAGCTTCAGATCCATCATGATGTTCTACGGAGCATTTGATGCGATCTTGTGCCGAGCTTTCTTTCCCCTCTACTCTTAGGGGATCTGCTAGAACCTGGTTTAACAGCTTGAAGCCATGTTCTATTGATTTTTTGACGAGCTGAGTCGTTTATTCATCAGCCAGTTCGTCAGCAGCCATCGCCAGCGACAAAGGTCTGATTCCCTCTCTGAAGTCAAGCAGAGAGAGGGAGAATCTCTGAAGAGTTACCTTGGTCGTTTCAACATGGCCCTTCTGGAAGTCGACCACCTCAACCATGAGATGGCTATGTCTGCCTTAGCAGGAGGAGTGTCAAAGGAAGGGGACTTTTATTTGGCTCTGGAAGTCAACTACCCGAAGAGCCTTTCAGATATGATGTCCTTGACGGATAAGTACACCAAGGTTGAAGAATCACGAAGGTCAGCTCGAGCCAAGCAATTGAAGGAGGCAAAGGGCTCGAAGAAGCATCGAGCCTACCGCCATGCAAGCCCGCCTCGCCGCTAAAGAGCTCCTCCACGGCCGCCCTGGGACCGAACCCGGAGCCCGGCTCGAAGGTTGACCGTTACACTCCTCTCATCGCGCCAAGAGCGCAAATCCTGATGGAGATTGAGCTTCATTCCTCGACCTCCCCCTCCCCGAGGCAATGCAACTCGGAGGGACATAACCAAATACTGTCGCTTCCATCGAGATCATGGGCATGATACTAAGGAATGTTGGCAGCTCCGAAACGAGATCGAGCGGCTGATCCGATGGGGCAGACTGGTCCGATTCAGAGGAGCCCCTGAGCCGAACAATGAAGGGGATCACCAGCCCGAGCCTCGCCAGCTTCATCCGCCAAATCCCCCGGTCATCGGTAATGTTAATATGATAGCAGCGGCCGGCTCCCCGTCATCTTGGCCAAGCGAGGAAAACCTGTCGAAGAAGGCCTAGGTTGATGAGCTCGCTTTTTCTGATAAAGATCTTCGGGAGGTACAGTACCCCCATGATGATGCTCTAGTTGTATCCCTAAACATGAACAATTATGATGTACACCGCATTTTAATTGATACTAGAAGCTCGTTAATGTTTTGTATTTTGATGCCTTTGTGAGATTGAAATTTCGAGCGAAAAACCTCCGAGCCGTAGAGCCCACCTTAGTAGGTTTTACGAATGACTCTATAGTCTCCGAGGAAGTTATTACTCTAATAGTCCGAGCTGGCACTTGGCCCCACGTAGCTACTATGCTCATGGATTCATATGCCTTCTTTTATCAACAACAAAAGGTTCATACATCTTCAAGAAAACTTTGGTTCTTCACCTTCGACTTCTTTCCCTTATATATATATATATATATATATATATTTTCATCAAATGAAAAGAAATTTCTGCACCAGTTTCTTTCTTAAACCACTACTTAAACGTAGTGTTAACCCCAGACTTCTCATTCACTGGACTAACACATAATATCCCACCTACGCATGATCTATGGAGATTAGGGAGGTCCTTCCTCTATATCAAAACAACTCTAAAATTCACTCTAGTTATTTTTTTCTTTTAAAAAAAAAACTTTAGTACATGATGACAATAGATTAGAAGACTAGATTGATCTAATTTATGCCAAAGTTAACTTCTACCCAGAGAAAATATTTTGTTCATCCAACCATGATTTTTTATTCCTTCCAGGCATTTCGCCTGGAAATAAGAAATTCTAACCATCTGACAGATTTTGCTACAAGAAAAGGTTTGTTTTACAGCAAAACTATATTACACAATCAAACATACTACAGAGTGGTATAATCGACAGGATCCTCAATTATCTAATCTAAATAAGATACTTCTAATAGAACACTTTGTGATGATGATTTCAATTGCCTATCAAGCTAACTGCATTAAATGGCGATGTTTGGCCAAACTAGAGCCAAGGAAATCAATTCCAATGGCCTTTAGCCATACAATTTTGACAAAAGCGCTCCTACTAAAGTCAACTCTCAAATCACCAACAAATAAAATCAGAGGAAGATATGATGAGAAACTTCTTGAGGTTAGCCTCAAGAGAGAAGGGCAACATTTCCAAAGCAAAGATATCAAAGCAAACTGTAAAGCCCCTCATGAGACCACACCCTTCCCTTCCTCCTATTAAACAATGTAGAAATGGAAAATCAGGAACCCCTTCCCTCTCACAATTTAGTGATTTAGAACAGGGCCTCATGCAAACCAATCTAAGAAAAAGACATTTATTCAACCGATTCAGTGACCAGCTAAAAACATCTTCCAGAACAAAAACCAAAGTGACCAGACAAAACAGTTTCTAAACAAAAACCAAATGAAAACATCATTTACATTATAATAGGCTTTTTCCAAGTCCACTTAATGCACAAGGATATTTGTGCACAGATACATTCACAAGCAGATCAATATTATAAAATCACACCAATCCCCAATCAAAAGCATTTCTATTTTCTGATCATATCCTGTAAATCTCTTACCTAATGAAGTTCATCCAAATCCAAAGTTGTTATTGTTATTTTGAGTGCAGCTAAAAATTACCAAGTTGTTGTCATTATAATTTGTGACTTAACACCAACGTATTCCTTGATTTATCCTCATTATATGTCACATTAAGGCACCCCACTGTAAACTACCAATGCTATAGCACACAGAAAGGATGGGAATTTAAATAAAAAAAAAATTAGCAGCAACTATCAAGTACAACAACATATATTCACAGAAAGATATCACAATCCTCCAGGACCTCCACTGCCCCCAATTCTTTCTACCTGATAACAAAACCAGTTTATTTCTTATCAGCCAAAAAATATGCAAATCAATAATGATAACACCATCAAGAATCATGGATAAACATTCCGATGAATTTTCACAGACAAATTAATTACATAAAGAAGTCACATTGACAGAAGCAATCACTGTCAAATCTACTCATGCCATTCTGAACACATAGCTTCCAAGTCCACAACAGAAGCAGTGACTTGAGAAGAAACAAAATTAACATTCATGTTGAAACTATCAAAAGACAAGTAAATAAGTAAAAACTGCAATACAATACATAGCTTATCCCCGCAATTTTACCAACAGGAAAAT
Source organism: Calamus simplicifolius (assembly GCA_900491605.1). Taxonomy (NCBI): domain Eukaryota; kingdom Viridiplantae; phylum Streptophyta; class Magnoliopsida; order Arecales; family Arecaceae; genus Calamus; species Calamus simplicifolius. Next base: position 573,799 of record UESW01004208.1, read on the forward strand.
TGAGCAGATAGAGTAAAAAGAGCAGTTCTTGCAAACCTGGGCATTAGATTGTTCTCATTCTCTCTCCATTCCTCGCCCAATCCAGAATAAATTCAAACGATGGAAACTTTTGCTCCGACCTCCTCAAGCTTCTTCTTGGCCTCCTCGGCCTCCTCCTTCGCCACCGCCTCCCTGAACTTCTTTGGCAGCCCCTCAATCAAATCCTTGGCCTCCTTGAGCGGCAGGTTCGTCAGCGCCCGAATCACTTTAATCGTCGCAATCCGAGCGTTGCTGGGAACGTCTTCGATCACCACGTCGAACTCGGTCTTCTCCTCCACAGCGGCGGCATCGGCGGCGACGGGGGCGGCGACGGCGACGGCGGCGGGGGCGAAGGCGGCGGCAGAGACGCCAAGGCGCTCCTGGAGGAAGTCGACTAGGCCGCGGGCCTCCTCAAGAGTGAGCTTCTCGATCTGGGAGCCGAGCTCCTCGATTTTGGGGGAGACGGCGGCGGAGATTGGGGGGAGGAAGGCGGCACGGCGGGAGGGAAGGTGACGAGGGGTTGGGAGGGGAATTTTAGGGTTTGGGGAGGGTGGAGAGGGGAGAGGGGAGGATGGAGGAGAGCAAGGGGAGAGGGGAGAGAGAGCGGAGGAGAGCGTTGCCGCCATTGTCTTTTATCCCTCTTATTCTCCTCTTTCTCTCCCTTCGGTGGGAGAAGCGGAACAGACGAGAAAGGGTGGGGGATGGTAAGATAAAAAGCAACAGCAAGAAAAAGTTTAACGCAAGGGTCGGGGGGTCGGGAGGTGAGGTGAGTCGAGTAGCGGTGATGTATCTCGAAAAAGGTACATCAAGCGCACGAATCATAAAGTAGTTTAGATTGATTTAATTTTTTTGATTTGATTTTTTTTTTTCTAGTCTTTGTTTAGGTCGTTGGTCCAGGAGATAGAAATTTTTGCACGTTCGGGTTTTCAATGCATTTTTTTTAAAAATTTTTAAAAAAAAAAAAAACCTAAAGTACCCCGTCTCTCTCCCTCCCTTCTCCCCTCTTTCTTCCTTGGCATCGTACCTCCCTCCCCTTCTCCTCCCCATCCTCCTTCGGCTTCAGCCCCATCTCTTCTCTTCCGTTCCTAACACTGCCCCCATCCATGCCCCTCCTTTTCTTTCCATTCTTCGGCTCCGGCACATCTTTTTTTTTTGGTGTCTCCTTTTCTTCCATCCTCGGCACCATCCCTCATCCATCCCTTCCCACTCTTCGCTTCGGCACTCTTCCCTCTCTGACGAAGGAGGGATAGATGGTGCCACGAAGAAAAAAGAGGGAGAGCTATCGAGAAGGAAGGAGAGGAAACAAGGGCCCAAAGAAAAAGGGTGGGGATAGTGCAAAAAGGAAGAAGGAAAGGTGGGGGATCGAAGGAAGGAAAAAAAAAAAAAAAAGGAATGCTAAAATAATTTAAATTTTAAATTAAAAAAAATGCATTGAGCAACCGCAAAAAATAAAATTTCCAAAATCTGCTATGTATCCATTATGTTTTTTTAGTGCGTGGTCATCTCACGTCACTTAACGGCAATTTTCTAAAACAATGAGATATCATGTTATTTTTTGTGGACATAAGTCTTAGACGATCATGAAATTAAGAAAGGTATTTGAATAAACAAACAATGATAGCCGGTTCTAAAAAAAAAAAATAAAGAGTTTTATACAGTCCTTCCACACGCATCCCTCCGCTTCTAGTATCTCATTCGATCTGTTTCAATATCATTTTGGGTCTGTTCCAACATCATCTTCAATTTCGACAAGGTGAATTCAGCTTAGATTTTTCTAGATCAGTCAATACAGGACAAAGGATTATGCTATCATCTGAATTTATCATAGAAGAAAGTAACACCCTTTTTTTGGGTCACGCACCAAGAATAGAGATGGTGGTGAAACAGAGGATGCAAAAGAGAAAAATGGAGGATTATAAAGATCTACCAGATATTAGTTATGAGTCTGGAATTTTCTCTGAATTATATCACTTGCCACGCACTGCTTCTTTTGGAGAAACTCTAAGCAATTTGTCCTATGAAAAAATCAAAATATTTCATTCTACAATAAATAGCTAAAAATAATTTAAAGAATTACTTAAATGTTAGGAAGTACAGTAGCAAAACTCTAAAATTATTTAATTTATAACAAATTAATGGATACTAAAAGTTATATATGATATATGGATAACATAGTGATAATGAAAGCATGATCCTAAATCATTGTGGCAATATGGTTGGATAATCTACGAGACATATATACTAGGTATGAGAAGATTGCTTTAATTAAAAATTATGGCTTTGAGCACTATTGAAACCAAAATATCAATTTATCCCAAAAATATAGGAGGCCTTTTATAATTCAAATAAAATTATCATGATCATTTTAGGTTACCAAGGATTCTAATATCGAAACAATATGATTTCTAATGATATAAGATCACTATATTTATGTGATATATGTCAGTGATTAAAGACTCTCATAATTATTTTGCACCAAATGCGCTGTTCAAGCGATAATATAATAGAACCTTAAGGTAATGTTTAGCATAAGATAATATTTCATTATATTTAAAATATTACCAATGATTTTAAGACGATGATAGAATTACTTCATTTGATATCCTTATTTGAGGTAATCTTAATCTTACTCAAGAGAACAGAAATGCTGTATCACCATAATGAAGATGATGTTCTCTAAAATTATGGATAATTTTCTCTATGTTTACTATTAAAAAGATAAGATTATCTTTAATACAATAAAAAATTACAACTACATTTTTTATTTATAAGTGGCACATTCCAATTCTACCCCATCTCCCTTTTGATTTTTTTATTTGATTAATTTAGTGTTTGTATTTTAGGTATTTAAATTGAAGTGAAAGAATATTTTTGATAATTATATAACAAGTTTTATTTTTTAAGATAATTTTGTATTTTTAAATTAAATTAAAGATTTCATATTTATATATCAGATAAATAAGTTTTAAGAGATATCTTTGGTATTGCATGCATGATAATCTTTTATTCTTATAGTATATTAAAAATAATAATTTATGAACATTCAAACTTTTTGATTATTGCAATGCTTCGTATCAAATAGATGATATTGTATCACTGATGATTTATTATTAAAAAATAATATATTGATTCAATCAACGAGGATGTTGGTGCCAGATTACCTTCCTCGATCGTTCGTAAGCGTTCGATCGTCTTCTCTGACTTGCCAAGGGTCTTTCGGTAGGTTTTGCTCGATCGAAAGCCTGCAGAAAGTTTCAGGAACCGAAGATTTCGATGAGACCCTTCGATGCTCAAGTTAGTGCCCTATACAACATCTATGAGTTTGAAAGAAAGCTCAAGAGTCTTAGAGAGATGATCCGTGTGAGCATGTGTTTGAATGCCTTAGCCCTTTTTGGCTTTGATGGCTTACTTGGTCAGAGTCCCTTTTACCCATTTTATTGAAGTTTGAAGCCTATAACGTGACTGGACACTAGAATGTGGCTTGCAGCAGAATTGATTATCAAAACATGCATGATGAGGATAGCAACAATAGGGTTTGCCTTCTTGTGGCATGTTAGAGCTTGCAGGCCATGTCCTATCAAGTATGGATGGCTGCAGTTGGTTGGTGGGTCAGATCCTGTCAGGCATGGAGGCCGTAGTTGATTGATGGGCCATGTCTCCTCAGAAATGAGAGGCCGCAGTTGGTTGGTGGGTGCCGTTTGATTTGGACGCCACTGCAGGTTGCTGTAAGCTTGCAGGGCATGGACGACCATCACAGCATTCGCCAGACATGTTCCACACGTCGCACGTCTGTTGTCCTATACAGACAATAGTGAGTGGTAGGCACGTGGGCCTCCATAATGAGACCTAGATAGGTGGCCACTGGGGCGCTACCTGGGTGGTTGTTGAGACCGACTTGAAGTTGCGGAAGCTAGCTAAGCACAGCCTGAGTGGCCGAGTCAGGGTTTATCTGGGGGGCCGACTGAAGGTTCTACTTAAGTGATTGACTGAAGGTCCTATCTGAATGGCCGACTGAAGATTCTATCCGAGTAACCGATTAAGTTTCTCCTGGATTCATGTAGTATGTAGCTTTCTAGATTCATGCACGTAACACGTAGCTCCCATGTTCACGCATGTGGACTAGGAAGAGATAGCCACGCTTCATATGGGTATTCATGCAAGTAGCTCTTGGACCCATGCATGCTGCTAGGCACCGAAAGAGAGACTTCGATGGCCTGATGGAAATTAATGCTTGAAAAGAAGTGGAGAGTTGTCAGCCAAAGAAACGTGAAAGTTCTCCAAGTAGAAGATGTTGCGATTGCCATGGGGGGAGCCAGCCCAAAACTTTGTATCTATGAGAAAAGGTGGCAGCTAAGGGACACCCTATTGTTCCCCTTCCCACTATGATGTATGTTGACGCTTGGTACCGGCGATGATATCAGAAAACACCGTAAGGTTACTGGTAAGTTTTCTTCTCGTTGGTGAAAGACCTCAAAATGTCTGGAGCTAAAAATTTCGACGGGAACCCTCTGATGGTTGGGATCATAGCCGTAAGCTTAAAGAAGCCTAAATGAAAGAACTAGAGATGAATATATTTTTTGGGTGCTTAAGTGTTCATACCTCGCCAAGGGTCCTTCTTATCTCTTTTATGGACCCTTGGTCCCATCTGGAGGTCAGCCACATGGAGTTCCATGGAAGAGACTGTCTGATAGACTCATGGTGATTACGCGAGCTCAGAGACGATTGGTGGGCTTAATCTTTTCAAGGATGCGGGCCAAGGATGATTGGTGGGCCTTGGCCTTGTCGGGCACATGGGCTAGATGGTTGGTGGGCCTAGTCTTGTCGGTGTGTAGGCCAGATGGTTGGTGGGCCTAGTCTTGTCGGGTATGTAGGCCAGATGATTGGTGGGCCTAGTTCATGTGGGGGTCACGTTGGCATCGTGACTCATTCGAAAGTTGATGTAACTGATGTCGGAGCGGGAACCACATTGAGACGGAGAGCCGCCTCGAATCGGAGCCGCTTCAGAGAGAAAGGGCCGCCTTGGAGAGAAAGGGGGCTGCCTTGGAGGGGCCACTCCGGAAAGAGGGGCCACCTAGGAGCGAGGCCGCCTCGGAGAGAGAGAGCTGCCTTAGCGGGGCCGCTTCAGAAAGAAAGGACCGCCTTGGGGCGGAGCCGCTTCAAAGAAGAGGGGCCACCTAGGAGCGGGGCCGAGAAAGAGGGCTGCCTTGGAGTGGGGCTGCTTCAGGAGCACTTTGGAGAAGCCCGCCTAGGAGCAGGGCCGCCTCAGAGAGAGAGAGCCACTTTGGAGTGGGGCCGCTTCATTTGGTCTTTACCGATAGTTAGCCCTGGCCGTTAACACTTACGTGGCACCATCAGCCATATCAGATGCCCCTCCACTCTTGACTTAAGTGGTCACGTGCTCCTTAACCCTTGAGCAAAAGGAGCATAAAATTTATCATCATTATTGATTTTGCACGTCATTAATCATCGAAGGTGGGGACACACTTCTCCAAGGTGGGGTCTCTTCGAAGCTCCATCCATATTTAATGATAAGTATAAAAGTAACGCTGATTATGGGCAAATCAAGGAAATATTTTTCAAGGGGCAGAAAGGTCGGGCGCCATTACTAGGCCATCATCCTTAACGTCCCATCATTGGTGTAGATCACGTCCCCTAGGCGATACCGAGGTGCCATATCTCGGGCAAGGGAGGATTTTCAATAGCTGGAGGTTACCTTCACTGTGATGGCCGACAAGTTTCTTGCGGTCAAGGCTGCTTGTAATGACTGGGAGGCCCGGTCTAGAGAGGCCGAGGGGAAGGCGGCGGTCGAGGTTGAATGGGCATTGGCAGCTAAGGCCAAGTTGGTAGAGACCATGGCGAGACTGGGTCTGGCCGAAGAGAGGCTGGGAGAACTGGCACAGCAGCTGAGCGACGCCGAGGAACGGGCTGAGATGGCGAAGGTCGTTGCTTGTGCTGCCAAGGAAAGAGCTGCCTTGGCCGAGTTGGATGCTCAGAGTGCCAAAGAGAGAAGGGCCGATGCCGAGACCCGGGCTTAGGATGCTGAGACCTAGGCCTAGAATGCCGTCAAATAGTATAAAAGTTCCTCGCATTCAACCGAGAGGTAGAAGAGGTGGGTCTCGATAGCTACTTCTAGGGCATGGAGCACTGCAAAGAAAAGGTCTTGCATATCTTCAAGCTCGGTGGCCTTGACTGCATCAAGCCCGAAGATTCAGATGAAGAGTTGTTAGATAGGAATGACATCGGCAACAAACTGGAGCCCGTCGAGCCGTAGATTCATAGGCCTTTACTTGCTTTCTTTAATTTTGATTGTAACCAAACTTGAATCAACTTTTTGTATTTCCTTTGAACATTAATGAAAAGAGAAGTTTTTCCCAAGCTTGAGAGTTCTTCAATATCATCTCGAGGGTTTCGTGTGCCAGTCCGAGGGGCGACTCGAACGTCATCGGAACCTTCAGGGTCTTGGATCACTTTGGAGGGCATCTCCATGCTGGTTCGAGTGGTAAACTGCTAGTCACGAGATCATCGAGCTCCTTTTGAACCACCTCGGGGGTTTTGCGTGCCAGTCCAAGGGGCGATTCGAATGTTGTCAGAACTATCAGGGTCTTGAACCGCACTGGAAGGCATCTCCATGCCGGTCCAAGTAGTGACCCACTAGTCACAAAACCGTCGAGCTCCTTTTGAACCGCCTCGAGGGTTTTGTATGCCAGCCCGAGGGACGACTCGAACGTCATCGAAACTGTCGGGGTCTTGAACCGCCTTGAGGGGCATCTTTATGCTGGCCCGAGTGGTGACCCGCTAATCACGAGACCGCCGAGCTCCTTTTGAACTGCCTTGGGGGTTTCATATACCAGCCCGAGAGGCAACGCGAACGTCATTGGAACTGTCAGGATCTTGAACTACCTCAGGAGGCATCTCCATACTGGCCCAAGTGGTGACCCGCTAATCGCGAGACCGTCAAGCTCCTTTTGAACTGCCTTGGGGGTTTCGCGTGCTAGCCCGAGGGATGACTCGAACATCATCAGAACTGTTGGGGTCTTGAACTGCCTCTGAGGACATCTTCTTGCTGGCTCAAGTGGTGACCCTCTAGTGACGAGACTGCCGAGCTCCTTTTCAACCACCTCGAGGGTTTCACGTGCCAGCCTGAGATTGACTCGAACGTCGTCAAAACTGTCGGGGTCTTGAGCTACATCGGGGTGCATCTCCCTACCGGCCCGAGTGATGACCTGACAGTTGTGAGGCTGCTGAGCTCCTTTTGAACTATCTTGGGGGTTTCATGTGCCGACCCGAGGGGCACTCGACAGTCGATAAGTCTTCAGCTTCGGAGACAAGTCAAATATAACATTTAGAATTTCTTTTATTATCGTCAGCCAAGGGGATACATCATTGATAATATCGGCGAAGGTTATCTGCATTCTAGGTATGAAGGATGGGCCGTCCGTCGAGTCCTTCAATCCAGTATGCTCCTCGATGAAGTACTTCGGTGACCCGATAAGGCTCCTCCTAGTTTGGAGATAATTTATGCCCCTTCGTTGGTTTGGATACTTTAGCTTTATGAGGACTAGATCTTCAGGATGAAATGTCTTAGGATGGACTCACGCATTGTAATACTTGGTCGCTCATTGGCAGAATGTAGCCATTCTGAGCCGTGTCTGGTCGCGCGCCTCGTCAATGAGGTCAAGGTTGACTCTCAGCTGAGTGGAGTTATCCTTTTCGCTGTATAAATCCACTCGAAGACTTGGAAGGCCGATCTCGATGGGAATGACCACTTCAGATCTGAAAATAAGGCTAAAGGGGGTCTCTCCTGTCAGGGTCCTTGGAGTCATGTGATACGCCCATAATACGCTTGGGAGTTTCTCCATCCATCTACCTTTAGACCCATCCAATCGGATTCTAAGCCCCTAGAGGATGGTCCGATTTGTGACCTCGACTTCTCCATTGGTTTGCAGATGGCCGACAGAGGGAATCGATGACAGATGTTTAGCTTGACGCAGAATGTCTTGAATGTAGAATTGTTGAACTGCCGGCCATTGTCGGTGATGATGGTGTGGGACAACCCGAATCAACATATAATGGACTTTTAGAAGAAAGATTTGACCTTGCTCTCAGTAATCTTGGCCAGCGCCTTGACTTCAACCCATTTGGTGAAGTAGTCTATGGCAATGAGTAGAAACTTCCGCTGATCCGAAGCTGGAAAAAATGACCCAAGGATGTCCATTCCCCACTAGGCGAAGGGCCATAGGACCAAGAGCAGACTCAGTGGAGAAGCCGACTTTCGTTGGATGTGTGCGTGTTGTTGGCAGCCATTGCATTTTCAGACCAGCTCGGCGGCGTCCTCCCTCATGGTAAGCCAATAATATCCTTGGCAGAGAGCTTTCTGTGCTAGCGATCTGCTCTCAGGTGGTCTCCACATATGCCTCCATGTATCTCTCTGAGGATGTAATCGGCATCTGCAGGACGACACACTTAAGAAGGGGATAGGAGAAAGACCTTTTATATAATTGTCCATCCAGCGACATAAACCTGGAAGCTCTCCATCTGAGCAATTTGGCTTCTTCACAATTGGTAGGGAGTGCCATCAATAAGGTAGTGGATGTAGGCATCCATCCACGTTGGCGCCTATGTGACTGAGAAGACTTCTTCCTTGTCTTCAATACTAGGTCTCTCCAGATGTTCGATGTAGGTGCTTCCCAGAATGTTGTCCACCGAGATGGCCAAATGGAAAAGGGCATCGGCCTTAGCATTCTCACTCCGATGAATGTAACTAATGCTGAAATATGACAGCTTCGTACTCGGACTGGTTGTTTGTGGCTTTAAAGAGGAGTTGAAGAGGGTATTCCGCCCTCTCGCCCTCTAGGCCCGCAAGAATGAAACCGGCTCCACTTTCTTGGAAGCTTGAGGTGCTGTCTACATAGAGGATCCAGGTTTTCCCCACATCCTTGAGCTCAGCATCTGGTGGCATCATTGGGGGTTCTTCTGCTTGTTCCTCGGTCCGAGTACACTCGACTAAGAAATTGGCCAAGACTTGAGACTTCAGGGCCGGCCTTGATTGGAATGAGAGGTCAAATTCTGCAAGCTTGATCGCCCATTTAGCCAATCGGCCTAAGGTGTCAGGATGAGCTATAATAGCTTTAAGGGGTTGGTCCATAAGCATCACGATTGGGTGAGCTTGGAAATATGGCCTAAGACACTGAGCGAAGATGATTAGGGCAAAAATAATTTTTCTATTTTAGAATACCTGACCTCGGTGTTATGGAGCACTTTCTCATGTAGTAAATGGGCTTCTGGGTTCCGTCAGCATCCAGGCACACCAGGACGAAGCTGACAGCCTCCGGAGAGGTGACGAGATAAAGAAAAAGACTCTCCCCATCTTTTGGCTTCGATAGTAGCAGTGGGGTAGACATGAATTCCTTCAGTCCTTCAAAATCTCTTTGACAATCTTCCGTCCACTCGAAACCGTTCACCTTAAGCAAGGCTTTGAAGAAGGGCAGACATCTCTTGGCCAACTTTGAGAGAAAACAACTTAGAGCTGCCACTCTCTCGGTGAGCTGCTACACTTCTTTCTTGCTAGTCAGCGACCTCATATCAAGGATGGCTCTGATTTTCTTTGGATTCACCTCAATCCCTTGTTGTATCACCATGAAGCCTAAGAACTTTCCTGCTGTGATCCCAAAGGCGCACTTTCGCCGGTTCAGCTTCACCTGGTAGTGATGGAGGTTATTGAAGGTCTTCTCTAGATTAAAGACAAGATTGGAGGCGTAGATGCTTTTTGTCAGTATATCATCTATGTATACTTCCATGTTTCGTTCGATTTGATCTTTGAAGACCTTATTTATCAGTCTCTGATAGGTGGCCCCTACATTTTTTGAACCAAAAGGCATTACCTTATAATAGTAAATGTCTTTCTCAGTTATGAAGAAAGTATATTCTTCGTCATCTGGATCCATCTTTATTTGGTTGTATCCAAAGAAGGCTTCTATAAAACTGAGGAGTTCATGACCAGACGTGGAATCTACCAACTGATTAATCTAGGGCAGTGAAAAACTATCTTTTGGACAAGCCTTATTGAGGTCGGTGAAGTCGATGCAGATCCTCCAGCTCTCATTCGCCTTGTGGACCATCACCACGTTGGCCAACCAATTCGGATAGCATACTTTTTGGATGTGGCCGGCAGCAAGCAACTTATTAACCTTTTCATCGATAGCTCTCTGCCTTTCAAGGGCAAAACTCCTCTTCCTCTGGCGAATTGGACGATGCTATGGGTCAATATTCAGCCTGTGGGTGATCACCTCCGATGGTATGCCAGGCATATCCGATGCTGATCAGGCAAAGATATTCGAGTTGGCCCATAAGAAGGCCAGGAGGCGATCCCTGTCCCCCATAGGAAGAAGCTCATCAACCCATACTATCCTTATCAGGTCGTCTCCCAGTGGAAAGCTCAACAACCGCTCAGCTGGCTCCCCTCCCTTACCAGGCTCCCTAGGATTGGGTGCTTCTGGGATTGGTGTGATCGTCAGCTCCTAAGAGCTAGAAGCCATATGATAGCATGGTAGGACCAAACTTATCTCTCCTCGCATCTCGCCTATCCCATTGCTGGTTGGAAACCTAACGAGCAATCACTTGGTGGAGATGACCGTGTTAAGGAGATTTAAGCCAGGTTGGCCAAGTATGGCGTTGTACACCAAGGGCACTGGGACAATCAAGAATTTCATAAAATCATGCTTTGACATGGTGGTGCCCGACCGTAACTGGGAGGATAATCTTACCTTCTACCCTCATCAAGTCCTCTGTGAAACTGACCAAAGACACCATCACTGGTTGGAGGGAGCTGGAAGACAAGTTCATCCGATCAAAAGTGTCATAAGTAATGATGTCAGTTGAGCTTCCACTGTTAACTAGGATTCATGTTATAGAATGCTTGGTGATCGTCATTGAAACGATGACGCCATCATTGTTACATTATCCATCACAGCTAACTCTCCTTTAGGAAAGGGGGTTACATTTTCTAACTCTACATCTCCCCTTGGCCTCTTGGACTCAAAACCTGGCCCCCAAGAAATCATCCCCATCGTCTTCTCTGTTAGGGTATTATCAACATTGGCTTGAGTAGGTGGAGGCCCCATCAGTGCCGAAAAGTTGTGGGTCCCTTCTGGACAAATTTTCCAAAGTAGCCCCTTTGGATAAGTTCCTCAACAGCGCGCTTCAGACTATAAAATTTTTAGTGTTATGGCCATAGTCCCGATGGAAATGACAATAATGACTCTTGTCATGGCAACTCCTTTCTTCATCGAGGGAGGGCGCTGGAAGTATGGTTCACCTTCGATTTCCATGAGAATGTAAGACTAGGGAGTGAGAAGAGCGATGAGCTCATCTTCCTTAGGGGCAAGACTTCGGTGTCGGTTATCCGATCGGCACAGTGGCTTGGGCTTGTTAGGGCGAGAGGGTTTGGTTGACTTCGTGCGGGCTGACCTCTTACTGAACCCTCCCTCGGTCTCCCTGCATGTGAGTCGGCTTCGTCGGTATGGATGTACTTTTGTGTGTGGCTCAGGAGATCGGCGTAGGAGCTGGGGGGGGGGCTTCTTATCGAGGGAGAAAGTAAAATGGGAGGAACAAAGTTCCCATTTTAGCGCCAGGGTTGCCACCGCATCATTTAGGTGGTAGACCTTGAGGGCAGCCATTTTGAAATGGGCCACAAAGTCTCTAAGAGATTCTTCTTCTTTTTGTCGAATGAAAAACAGGCTGTTCGTCACCCATGAAATCCTTCGATAGGCATCAAAATATACCAAGAAGGTCCTCTCTAATTATCGAAAGGATTCGATACTGTGTGAGGGCAGGCGGTAGTGCTAAGCACGCACGACCTTCCATAGGGTAGCTGAAAAAGCCTTGCATAAGAGGGCATTAGTCGCCCCTTGAACTTGCATGAGAGCCTTGTAGCTCTTGAGATGATCGAGTGGATTCGTAGTACCATCATATGGATCCAGTTGAGGAAGACGAAACCTGAAGGGAACAGGCTCCTCCAAGATACGGCGAGTGAAGGGAGGACGGGTATCGTAGTCCACCTCCGATTGGTTATTAATCTTCCTGTTGAGCTCCTTTAACCACCGGTGGTACTTGTCCAAATGTCTCTCTGCCCTGTGGTTGATAGCTGACACCTTCCTTGATGACTCGAAAGATGAACAAGAAGGAAAAGAATGCGGGTGGTGGTACCTTCGTTTGGGCTCTTCTCCATGCCGTCGCCTGGGAGAAGAGTCACCAAGCTATGAATGGGAGACCGTGATCTCTTGAGGGTCCTTTGACGGTGTCGTCTGGGTGAGACATGATGGCAGCGAGTCTCTTGCTGAGGAGATCTCCCCTGAGTGGATTGTTGGCTGGTTGGTGCAATTGCCACAGGCGGCATAGGAGGCCTGAACTAGTGCTGGGTGGCCACAAACTGTTGCTCTTGCAGTCCGTGGACCACCACGATTAGGGTCTAGACTTGCTGGATGAGTGTGGCCAGTTGCTTAGCTTGAGTGGCCATAGATGGTGGTGCGGAAGTAGCAGGAGGGTTAGCAGTAGGAGGGTTAGCCTCTTGCTGCTGCTTTTTGGCAATGCCCCGCAGCATAACTAATGGAGGCCTCCCGAGCATGCATTACCACCATCGTTGTCGCAAAGGGAGTGAGGGCTTGTAATTTAATGTCACAGAGCTCTACTCTCTCTCCCCCTACTTGGCACGCCAATCTGTTGACACCCGGTCACCGATGATGATCGTTAGAAAACACTGTGAGGTCGCTAGTGAAGCTTTCTCCTCGCTGGTGAAAGACCTGCAAAAAGTCTCGGGGCTAGAAGTTTTAGTGGGGACCCTCCGACGGTCAAGTCAGTGGTCGAGATCACAGCCGTAAGCTTGAAGAAGCTTGAAAGAAAGAACCAGTTCTCTGGGTGCTTAAGTGTTCATACCTCGCCAAGGGTCCTTCCTACCCATTTTATGGACCCTTGGTCTTCATCCGTTGGTCAGCCACATGGAGTTCCATGAAAGAGAATGTCTGATAGACTCATGGTGATTATGTGAACTTGAGACGGTTGGTGGGCCTGGTTTGTCGAGCGTGGGCCAGATGGTTGGTGGGCCTAGCTCCCGTGGGGGTCACATAGGCATCGTGACTCATTCGGGAGTTGATGTAGAGACTAATACCGAAGCGAAAATCGCCTTGAGATGGAGAGCCACCTCGATCGGAGCCGCTTCGGAGAGAGGCCGCCTTAGGGCGGGGCCACTTCAGAGAAGAGGGTCCGCCTCGGAGAGAAGGGGGCTGCCTTGGAGCAGGGTTAGCTTTGGAAAAGAGGGGCCACCTAGGAGCGGGGCCGCCTCGAAGAGAGAGAGCCGCCTTGGAGCGGGGCCGCTTCGAAAAGAAAGGGCTACCTTGGGGTGGGGCCGCTTCAGAGAAGAGGGGTTGCCTAGGAGCGAGGCCGCCTCGGAGAGAAGGGGGGCACCTTGGAGCGAGGCCACTTCGGAGAAGAGGGGCTGCCTTAGAGTGGAGCCGCTTCGGAGAGAGAGACACTTTGGAGCGGGGTGCTTCATTTGGTCTTTGTCGTCAGTTAGCCCTGGCCATTAACACTTATGTGGCACCATCAACCACATTAATGTAGTCGTAAACTTGTGGTGGTGTTGATGAGGAGCTGCCTCCGTCGCAAGCTTGCTGCTCTCCGATTGGGCCCTTGATGGCCTTACCTGATGCGCTCCATATAGCCATCCTTGCTGAGCTATCCGAGAGTCGATGGTGTAAGTTAATCTATTTGTAGGCTACATGTATGCATTTTAAAATTTTATAAAATATATTTGCAACGAAAGCATAAAATATTAGATCTAATCCAATATCAGTCTACAATAGGATCATGATATGAAAATTATATATAAAAGTGTAAAAGAAAAGTACACAAATCAAATCTGTATAAATACAAATAGCATAGATCATATCTATGTTTGTGGCCTAGTGTTTTAGATCATATCTAAGTCACCAGTAACTATAAAATCTCTTATCTTTGGATGCTTAACGACTCTCGCAGCAATGAAAGGCGATGGTAGGTAGTACTTCTATGAGCCACACAAAGGTGAATGGCTTTTACAGGTAATCCACAATAGGGTTCTGATTATGACCAGCTTCTTTGGAGTGCTAGCTCCTCTCCAAGGCTTCGATGACTAGGTTTCTTTTTTTCAACACCAGGGTGCTCTTGGAGTTATAAAAGAATATGGAGGATAGATTTTGGTAGAGAAGATCTAAAGGAAACCCTTCCTTTCTCTTTCCTAAGACCTAGCTTAATTGCTAGGATCCCTACACCCCAAAATTCTTCTTCTCTCCTTTCTTTCTTCTTTTTTTTTAGCCAAAAACCACTCCTTTTAATGCCCATCAGTAGCCCCATAAAAATGAAAACCATGGAGAGAAAAAGAAATCATTTCTCTTCTTTTTCAACCAAAAACCATCCCTTTTAACGCCAATCACTAGTCCCATAAAATTGAAAATTGTAGAGAGAAAAGGGATGGAAGATTAGAAAAAAATCATTCATCTTCCTTTTCAACCAAAAACCGTCCCTTTTAACGCCAATCATTAGTCCCAAAAATAAAAACCATGGAAAGAAAAGGGGTGAAGATTATGAAGAATCCTTCCTCTTTCTTTTCAACTAAAAGTCGCCCCTTTTAATGCTTATCATCAGCCCCATAAAATTGGAAGCCATAGAGAGAAAAGGAGAGGAAGAGAAGGAATGGGGTTAATTAGGGAGAGGTCATCAACATCCCTTTTAAATTCAAATTTAAAATTTAAAATTTAAATTCAAACTTAAATTTAAAAATTAATTTGAAATATAAATTCATAATTTTGAACTCAAACGGATAAGGAAGTTAACATTGGGCTCAATTGAACCTAAATCGAGCTCAAACCAAATCACATTTGATTTGACCCAAATTATCATAGCTCAATCAAATTGAGCTAGCTAGCAATCGTATTGCCAATTTAATTCTTCAATTAATTACTAACATTTAGTTTCTCAGTCATCAAGTCAGGCAGAATTCCCTATGATGTGTGACCCCATAGGTTCGAACACTAAGTCGATAGCACTAGAACACTTTCAATACTAATCGAAGTCGCCATCTAGCAATGACACCCGACATTCGAATAGGCTAAAGGTTGCAGAGCAACAATCAGGAACCTTTGGCATACGGTTACCATATAATTCATCCCTTTGACCCTTAATGCTCAAGATGACTTAGGGTTTAACTGCCAACCCTTAATCAGCTCATCCATAAAGTGTCTCAACTTTACAAATCATGTGACTTCTCACAAGGACTATCCTGGCCAAGGTTTTGCTAAATTGAAACACAGTGAGACATTCACTCCAAACTATTTGGAGGGGTTAATTCCATCTTGATCCACTCACTGCTCTATAAGTACTTGACTGCACGCAGAAACCTTCTATCACTGGATTAAAATTCAGATAGTCTGATACCTAAGTATAGTAGGCTGCTTGCAAGCTACCATGGTGATCTTAGGTTAGAAGGACACTTATACCCATATCCCTTCGTGAATACCTCTTGGCAGAAGAGCGTTCCGCAGATTGGTCACATTCAGTGAGATGCCATACACCTTACCTGCATGTTATACCAGTGTTACCATACTCCTTGGTGTTGGCCCAGATGGCAACCCAAGAGGGGGGGTGAATTGGGTTCTTTAAAAAAATTTACACTTTAAAAAACAATTTAACTAAGTTAATGTGCACAAGTGAAGTGATGCAATAATGTAAAGCACAATAAGAGAGAGAGAAGAGAAAGAGACAATCACGATAAACACAAGATATTTGTAGTGGTTCGGTGTTACCAACACCTACGTCCACTCCCAAGCAACTCTTGGGTTCACACTATAATCACCTTGATTACAGCTGAGTTGTTTTGCAAGATCACAACTCGAACTTGTTGTTTTACACGGAGTCACAACGAACCCAGCTGGTTTTCACGGGTTCACCAGCACACAACCCAACGTAAGCTACCCTTAGCTTACCTCGAGGCCAACTGCCTCAACTAATTTAATCCCTGATTGAATTAGACAACAAACTATTCAAATATAAGTTTACAACAATTTAAAGCTCCTCAAATGAACAAATATGCAATGTAAATAAATAAGAATAGAAAAGCCTGATTTTGAAGCGATTTGAAGTTGAGCTTTTCTTCTTTTCTTCTTTTCCTCTCTTCTTCTAAATGAGCTAACAGGATTTGAACTCTGATTCTTGAACGAAGCTCGTTGAAGAGAAGTTGAAAATTTAGGGCTCTAGCTCCTATTCTTCAAATCGGTGGAAATCCTTCGGATTTATCTTGAAACACCTTTGGATTTCTCTTCTATCACTCTTCAATTGATGGCTTTGAGCACAGAGATTTTCCTCTTGAAAAACTAGATGATTTCTCTCTTTTTCTTTCTGGTTTTCTTCTTTCTATTTTTCTCTATTTTCTCATCCTCTGTTTTCAAACGGACGATGCCCTTTTATAATCCTCCTTAACCTAAGATTAGGTGAAAAATAGCCGTTACAAAGTACTTGGATTGCTTCCTCATGCAAAGAAATAGATCCGTTGGGGGTTAGGTGAAGAAATGTTACCGTTGGAATCCGTTTTGATAGATTTGAAATTCCGTTCCTGATAGGTTGGAGTCGGCTCCAACTTTTTATGTGTCGGCTCCAAGTTGGGTTTCCAAAAATAGTAACAAAACATCCATGGGGAGTCGGCTCCAAGAAACTGTGGTGTCGGCTCAACGCGTTCTGAAGTCGGCTCTAATTTTCAAGGGTATCGACTCTAATGTCCCAAAAATGCACTCTCTGTTCTCAGGTTATAGTTGGCTCTATCATTTCCAGGTGTCAGGCTCCAAAACTTCAGGTGTTGGCTCCGAAACTCCAGGTGTCGGCTCAAAAACTGACGCAGAAAGCACTTCTCTGTGTCTCAGTTAGAGTTGGCTCTAGCATGTCAGGTGTCAACTCCGAACCATGCCAAAAATATTGAACTATTCTGATACGCTCTGGGGTTGGCTCCAGACACAGTGGGTGTCGGCTTCAAGTTCTGAACTTAAATATTTTTATTAAAAACTGATTCAAACTTAATTTTGTATATCATTTGAATAACTTAACCTTTCTAAGTTCCTGAAATACTTATTAATTTCATTAGTAACACAAGAAATATACTCATGGCTTTTGTTAATCATCAAAATCAATAAGTGGGTCAACAATCTCCCCCTTTTTTATGATGACAAAAACATTGAGTATATGCATGATTAAACATTAAAATTTTTAAAATATAAAGTTCTCATAGTCAAGCTCCCCCTGAATGAGGTAGCTCCTCTATGATAACCAAATTAAGTTCATTCAATGCATATATGTTATAACCAAATTCATTTAACACTTAACATATATAAAAACATCTTTCTCATGTATGTTATAACTAGATTAACATCAAATACATAATGCATATACGTAAACAAACATTTCTCCTCCTTTTTTGTTATCAACAAAAAGGTTAGAAGAAGTTCATTTAGCTTAAATCAACATCAACTATTCTTTCTCCCCCTTTATATTATAAAAGTATAAACATAAGAATCGTTTAACTCAAAAAGAATAATGTCAATTTCAAATTGCATTCATTGAGTATAAAGTCATTCAGAATATTCATTAATTCTTTGCAAAATACATCATTACATTTCATCAAAGTACTAAGTCATTACAACATCCATATTACTTCAAAATACATGAAAACATTAAAGTACATAATTTGTCCTAAGTACAAACTAAAGTTCAAAAGAAAAAACAAAGCATGCAACATCTCAAAATCTCGGAATTCTCTTCAGCTCTTCTAGAATTTATCCCATGCCCTTTTCTTGAATTTTCATAAAGTCATTTAGCAACTTCTCAACTAAAGCATATGTAACTGTGACTTTTTCTTGAAGTTCTGCGTTGCACTTAGAATATGTATCAGAATCACCAGCAATGTCCTTGATTTTGTCAAATATCAACCTAATGTCATTCATCAAGGTAAAAGAAGATGTGCTCAAAGATGATTCTATCACACTGATCTTGTCCTCCAAAATAGAAATGTTGCCTAAATCTCATAAGATGATCCTCAAGTTCAGCCTTCATTCTATCTTCATGATCCAAAATTAGAGATTTTAGCTGCTCAAATTGAATTTCAGAAAATCCAATAGAAGCCTAAGCAAATGATGAGGTGCAGGTGCAGAGGTGCAGGACTACTGGGACTTGGTGAAGGGTGCCTCACAGAAGGCTCTGCCTCAGATGGACCAGGGGTCGCAGTGTCCATATCAGCTGCTCTATCTTTCTGATTACCTTTCCTTTCCTAGTTTCCATTGATTTTTACGAAACCCATACGGTGCAAGGTAGCCTTATTATAATAATCTGTGTGCCTAAGGCTCTTTAAAGGCTCATTATCCAAAATATTAACACCTTGGCTCTGAAAAGCCATAGTCAAAATCATACCATATGGAAGGGTTGACCTCTTCTTACTACCTACCTCACTATATACCAAATCATCATTCCATATAAGTTGATTGGTTGACTGGTCACTACAGAATCCATAACTACTATGTCCCTTTCAGATACATACTCAAAACGACCAGTTTTAGGGAATAATATCCTGCTACAAATATTATGCAAAAGTCTTAACTCTAGTGGTAGTTGGTTTGCTCTTATTTCCTCAAATTCAGCAATTTCTCTACCAAGCATCCTTGATAGTGCCTCACCTCTTTCACTATGGGAATTGACAATAGGTCCAATATCAGGAATTTCTAACAAACTTCCCAAAATTTCATAAGTAAGATGGATTCTAGTACCTCTCACATAGCTGACAATGCCTCCGTCTCCTCTAGACAAATTAAGATAAAAATCCTTAACAAGGGCTGGATAAGTAGAAACATCTAATAAACATACCTTCTCCCATCCATTTCTTTAATTTGCCTACCAAGAGAGAAACCCTCAGCTTCAAAGAATCCGAAGTCCACTTTTCTACCCATAGTTATAACCTTTCCTGCTAAGAGATCAACATGTGGAGAAGAAGGACCAGGTATGGCACTAGGAGTGGAGGACGACGACGTTGAAGACGAGCTGGGCGAAGGCTGACATGCCGGATGCCTTACAGTCCTCTTTCCTGTCATCACCGGCGCTCCAAATACCGATCCTCGATGCTTAGGTGCCATAGATTGCTAGGGAGTGATGGATTAGATAGATTCTAGGTGTCGACTCTGCCCTAAAATAGTCAACTGGGACCACAAGGTGTCGGCTCTCGCAAAGCGAGGTGTCAACTCCAAGTCGCTAACATAGTTAGCGCTCGAAATAGAGTCGGCTCGCAAAGCGGGTGTCGGCTCCAAGGTCTCAGACAGAGAGTGACACAGAAAGGGTAGACTCCACTAATAGAGGTATCGACTCCAAGACAGTTTCAGAAAATAAATGAGAGTTTCAAAGGATCTGAAACTTATCAAAAAAATAATCAATAAATTTTGGATAAAATTCATTGGAATGTGGTGAATCAAAGGGTTCAAATATCTATATGAGTTTTCTTAGAATCACAAAAGATTTTTCAAGAAAATGAATGAATTCTAGAAAGTCATTCCTAGGAGTTTTAAAATCATTCTGATGGTCACAAATTCCTAACTCTCTCTAAGATAACAAAATCTTTCTTCACTTAGGTTTTGTAAATATGTCCACTAATTATTTTAGTACAAATATAATCAAGACAAACATCATTATTAGCTACATATTCTCTAATGAAATGATATCTTATTTCAATGTGTTTAGTTCGTGAGTGTTGAATTGGATTTTTAGTTAGATTTATTGCACTAGTATTATCACATTTAATTATTGTTTTATCAAGTATTATACCATAATCTTCAAGTTGTGGCTTAATTCAAAGGATTTGAGCACAACAACTTTCAGCTGCAACATATTCAGCTTCAGCAGTTGATAATGCAACCGGATTTTGCTTTTTGCTAAACCAAGAGAATAAGTTATTACCTAAAAATTGACATGCTCCACTTGTACTTTTTCTATCTAATTTACAACCAGCATAATTAGAATCAGAATATGCAATTAAATCTAATGTTGAGTCTCTAGAATACCATAATCCTACATTTTTAGTTCCATTCAAATATCTTAGAATTCTTTTTAACAGCAATTAAGTGAGATTCTTTAGGTTCAGATTGATATCTAGCATATAAACAAACAGCAAACATAATATCAACTCTACTTGTCGTTAAATAAAGTAGTGAACCAATCATACCTTATAATATTTTTGATCAATTTGCTTACCATCTTCATCTTTATCTAATTTGCATGAAGGACTCATAGGAGTTCCAAGGGGTTTAACTGATTCCATTCCAAACTTCTTGAGAATTTCTTTCATGTACTTTGTTTGGTTGATGAAAATCCCCTCCTTTCTTATTTAATTTGTAGTCCAAGGAAGAAGTTAAGTTCTCCATCATGCTCATCTTAAATTCACCCTGCATCAACTTTGCAAATTCTTGACATAGAAGATCGTTAGTAGCACCGAATATGATATCATCTACATAGATTTGTACTACTAATAAATCTTTATCTTTTCTTTTCAAAAATAGGTTTTATCAATATTTTCTCTAGTAAAATTATTTTTAATTAGAAATTTGCTTACCTATCATACCAAGCTCTAGGTGCTTGTTTTAAACCATATAGTGCTTTGTGTAGTTTAAAAACATGATTTGAAAATTCATGATCTTTAAAACCAGGTGGTTGTTCTACAAAACTTCCTCATTTATAATCCATTTAAAAATATACTTTTTACATCCATTTGAAATAAATTAATGTTCATATGACATGCAAATACAAGTAATAGTCTAATTGCTTCTAATCTAGCAATAGGAGCAAAAGTTTCATTAAAATCAATTCCTTTTTCTTGATTATATCCTTTTACAACTAATCTAGCTTTATTTCTAATTACATTGCCATTTTCATCTAATTTATTTCTAAATACCCATTTAGATCCTATAACGGGATGACCTTTGGGTCTATCTACAAGGGTCATACTTTATTCCTAGTAAATTGATTTAATTCCTCTTGCATAGCTAACATCCAATTACTATCTTTTTCGGCTTCCTCGATAGTTGTAGGTTTCTATTTGAGACATAAATGCAAGATGATTATTGATATTTCTCATTGATGATCTAGTTCTTACACCTTGAGATGGATCACCTATAATCAATTCCTTCGGATGACCATAAGCATATCTTCAATCTCTAGGTAGATCTACATCATTACGAGTAGTATCAATAACATCATCCTTAGGTGAATCATTATCTTTAGCTTCTAGTTCATGATCTGTAAGATACATCTATATTCAATTTTTTAATATCTCTTTCAAGCAAATTTGTATCTTCCTCATCATCAATCTTTTCCAATTTGATGCTAAAGACTCATCAAACACTACATGAATTGATTCTTCTACAATTAAATACTTCTTATTGAATACTCTATAGGCTTTACTAGAAGTGAAATATCCTAAGAAGATACCTTCATCAGATTTAGCGTCAAACTTTCCAAGTTTGTCTTTACCATTATTATGAATGAAACATCAACAACCAAATGCATGAAAGTAACTAATGTTAGGCTTCCTATTATGCTATAATTCATAAGGAGTGTTCTTAAAAATTGGTCTAATTAAGGCTCTATTTAGGATGTAACATGTGTGTTTATGGCTTCCAGCCAGAAGTACTTTGGGAGTTGGCTTTCACATAGCATGGTACGGGCCATATCTTCTAGAGTTCTATTTTTCCTTTCTACAACTCCATTTGTTGAGGTGTTCTATGTGCAGAAAAGTTATGATGAATGTCATTTTTAATACAAAAATTTTTAAATAAATGATTTTCAAATTCAGTTTCATGATCACTTCTAAGAGACACTATGGTGTTGTTTTTCTCATTTGTGACTTTCTTGAAGAATTTCAAAAATATAGGAAAGTCTCATCTTTGTGAGCTAAAAATAATACCCAAGTGAATCTAGAATAATCATCTACTATCACAAGACCATATTTCTTTCCTCTTAGACTGGTGGTTCTAGTAGGTCCAAAAAGGTCCATATGAAGTAGCTCGAGTGGCCTAGTAGTGAAACAGTATTTTTAGATTTGAAAGAATTTTTAGT
Organism: Calamus simplicifolius; assembly: GCA_900491605.1. Lineage (NCBI taxonomy): Eukaryota > Viridiplantae > Streptophyta > Magnoliopsida > Arecales > Arecaceae > Calamus > Calamus simplicifolius. Next base: position 595,981 of record UESW01004208.1, read on the forward strand.
TTATTTTCCAAATTGACATGCATCACAAATTCTATTATTTTCAAAATTTAATTTTGAAAGTCCTTTAACTAAATCCATTCTAATTAATTTTGAAATTAAGTGTGTGCTTGCATGACCTAGTCTATGATGCCATAGCCATCCAATCTCATTTACTTTAGCATTATCAGCAATTAAGCAATGATTACTAATAAATAGATTATCTAAATCAATCAAGTATACATTGCTATTTCTATTTCCAACAAATATAATGCAATTGTCAATGGGATTTAATACAGTGCAAATAGAAGCTTCAAAGGAAACTTTGAAACCTTTATCACACAGTTGGCTAATGCTAATTAAATTATGCTTTAATCCATCTACATACAAAATATTTTCAATAAAAGTAGAGGAAGTGATTTGAATTTTACCAAAGCCCATAATTTGGCCTTTGCCATTATATCCGAAAGTTACAACTCCTCCTCTTTTAATTTCAAGGTGATGAATTGCTCCTTATCACCCATCATGTGTCTTGAGCAGCCACTATCAAGATATCATTTTCTTTTTGATCCTTTGGCCGCAAGACACTCCTACAAGGTAATCAAATCTTATGTTTAGGTACCCAAGCCTTCTTGGGTCCTTCATGGTTAGTAGCAATAAAGATTATTCCTTTTGGAACCCATATTTTCTTGCCTTTATGATTTAAGTTCTTATGAGATATTTTGAAATTACATTCTTAAGATTTATGTCCTTTTTTGTTACAGTGATAACATGAAATATCATTTTTCTTCATAAAGAAATTATTGACATATTTTTGTTTCATGTGTGGTCTATATCCTAAACCAGCTTTATCAAAAACAGCTCTTTGAATTCAATAGTAAGTTAAGTTTTTCTGAGCTATTTGTAAATTTATAAACAATGTTCTTATATTTATCAATTTCTTTCTTCAAATTAAGATTTTCTTCATAAATTGATTCTTTTTCTTTCAATATTTCTTCTTTTTCAGATTTTAGATTTTTGATCTCAAAAACAAGTTCATTTTTCATTTTGAGAAGATCTAAATTTTCAGTTTTCAAAGATTTATTCTTGTTTCTCAAAATCTTGAATCACTAATTAATTCATTGAAAGCATCATATAACTCATCAAAAGTGAAATCAACATTGGGGGTTTCAAAATTTACCTCATTGTCGTCATTTGTCATGAAGCATATGTTGGCAACCTCTTTTTGTTCTTCTTCAAATAAAGACTCTTCACTATCGCTCCAAGTTGCAACATAGGCTTTCTTTTTCTTCTTGTATCCCTTCTTTAATTGAGGACATTCAGATCTGAAATGCTCTGGCTTCTTACATTCATAACATATTAAGGGCTCCTTTTCCTTATCCTTTTCTTTTCTCTTTCTCCTTCCATTTTTATTCTAGACTTTCTTTTGTGGAAGGGTTCCTTCTTTGCATAAATTTTTGAATTTTCTAGCAAGGAGAGCTGTCTCATCATCATCTTCATCATCTTCACTACTGCTTCTTTTCACTTTCAGCAACTTGAGTGCAATTGTTCTCTTCTTTTTCACCTTTCCTCTTGATGTTGTTTCATTGTCAATTCATGGGTCATCAAGGATCCAAGTAGCTCCTCCAAAGGTCAGACATTCAAGTCTTTGGCTTCTTGGATTGCTGTCACTTTGGCTTCCCATGATCTTGGAAGAGACCTAAGAATTTTGTGCACTAATTCAGAATTAGTATAAGTCTTACCAAGACTTTTTAAACCATTTACAATATCAGTGAATCTAGTGTACATGCATGTAATTGATTCATTTTGTTCCATGCTAAAAGTTCATATTTGTGCACTATAATATTGATTTTAGATTCTTTGACTTAGTTGGTACCCTTATGAGTAACTTCCAACCTATCCCATATTACTTTGGCTGAAATGCAAGTTGATATTCTGTTGGATTCATTTGCATCCAAAGAACAGTACAAGACATTCATGGCCTTGGCATTAAGCTGAGCCATTTTTCTATCATTTTCATTCCAATCCCTTTCGGGCTTAGGAACTATAGATCCATCAACTATGTGTGGGTGTGCTAGGACCATTAATACTTACACTCCATAGTTCATAATCTAAAGCTTGAATAAAAATTCTCATTCTAGCTTTTCAATAAGAATAATTTGTGCCACTAAACAAAGAGGTCTATTGGTGGATTGACCTTCAGAAAAGAATGATCCAGCTTGAGCTGCCATTTGGATCTTTAACTCTTGATCATTAAATCAAGCCGAAATGAGCACAAGCTCTGATACCAATGTTGGTCCAGATGGTAACCCAAGAGGGGAGGGTGAATTGGATTCTTTAAAAAATTTTATACTTTAAAAAATAATTTCACTAAGTTAATGTGCACAAGTGAAGTGATGCAATAATGTAAAGCACAATAAGAGAGAGAGAAAGAGAAAGAGACAATCACGACAAACATAAGATATTTATAGTGGTTCGGTATTACCAACACCTACGTCCACTCCCAAGCAACTCTTGGGTCCACACTATAATCATCCTGATTACAGCTGAGTTGTTTTGCAAGATCACAACTCGAACTTGTTGTTTTCACGGGGTCACAACGAACCCAACTGGTTTTCACGGTTCACCAGCACACAATCCAACATATGCTACACTTAGCTTACCCCGAGGCCAACTGCCTCAACTAATTCAATCCCCTGATTGAATTAGACAGCAAACTATTCAAATATAAGTTTACAGCAATTTAAAGCTCCTCAAATGAGCAAATATGCAACGTAAATAAATAAAAATAGAAAAGCCTAGTTTTGAAGCGATTTGAAGTTGAGCTTTTCTTCTTTTCCTCTCTTCTTCTGAATGAGCTAACAGGATTTGAACTATGATTTTGAACGAAGCTCGTTGAAGAGAAGTTAGAAATTTAGGGCTCTAGCTCCTCTTCTTCAAATCAATGGAAATCCTTCGGATTTAATCTTGAAACGCCTTTGGATTTCTCTTCTATCACTCTTCAATTGATGGCTTTGAGCACAGAGATTTTCCTCTTGAAAAACTATAGATGATTTCTCTCTTTTTCTTTCTGGTTTTCTTCTTTCTATTTTCTCTATTTTCTCATCCTCTATTTTCAAATAGACGATGCCCTTTTTATAATCTTCCTTAATCCAAGATTAGGTGAAAAATAGTCGTTACAAAGTATTTAGATTGCTTTCTCATGCAAAGAAATAGATCCGTTGGGGGTTAGGTGAAGAAATGTTACCGTTGGAATCCGTTCTGACAGATTTAAAATTCTGTTCCTGACAGGTTGGAGTCGGCTCCAACTTTTTATGTGTCGGCTCCAAGTCGGGTTTCCAAAAAAAGTAACAAAACGTCTGTCGGGGAGTCGGCTCTGAGAAACTGTGGTATCGGCTCGACGCATTCTGAAGTCGGCTTTAATTTTTGAGGGTGTCGACTCTAACGATGTCCCAAAAATGCACTCTCTGTTCTCAGGTTAGAGTCGGCTCTATCATTTCCAGGTGTCGGCTCCGAAACTCCAGGTGTCGGCTCCAAAAACTGATGCAGAAAGCACTTCTCTGTCTCAGGTTAGAGTCGGCTTTAGCATATCAGGTGTCGACTCCGAACTGTGCCAAAAATATTGAACTGTTCTGATACGCTATGGGGTTGGCTCCAGACACAGTGGGTGTCGGCTCCAAGTTCTGACTTAAATATTTTTATTAAAAGACTAATTCAAACTTAATTTTATATATCATTTGAATAACTTAACCTTTCTAAGTTCCTAAAACACTTGTTAATTTCATTAGTAATACAAGAAATATACTCATTGCTTTTGTTAATCGTCAAAATCAATAAGTGGCTCAACACTTGGTAAAGAGGACAACCAACCCATATTATATAACAAGCTATACTTGATACATAGTTATCCTATAACTATATATCTTTTGGTTGCGACCATTTTAAAAACCATTCAATAAACCCTCTCTTTATTGAATTGATTATGGTTTAAGGACTCCATCACAAAAGAATTCATTTCAGAAAGATGCAATGTGATGAACACCAAATAAATATTTTATTGATTAATAATTCACATGCATTTACAACTTGCACAATCATCTACATGCTAGTTGATTGGCTTTAGAAAGAAGCCTGTCTCCGCGAGGCCAAGTGTTGCGAGGCTGGTACAATTACCAATCTTAGGAGAGAAGTCTGAGTAGGGTCCAACTCCCGGTGCTGGACTGGGATGCCCAGGGGAGAAGGAGGCCGGGACAGAGCCGTGGAAGGCTGGGGTGGAGCCGTGGAAGGCCGGGACGGCTGGGATGGAGCCGTGGAAGGCCAGGATGGCCGGGACGGAGCCGGGAGTTGGAGGCGTTAGGATGGTGCTGGGAGTCGGAGGCGTCGAGATGGAGCCGAGAGTTGGAGGTGGCCGGGATGGAGCCATGGAAGGCTAGGATAGTTGGGACGAAGCCGGTAGTCGGAGGCATCGGGACGGAGCCATGACGAAGCTAGTAGAGGCGTCACTGGCAGCTTCAGTAAGCCAATAGAAGAGAGCTCTGCTTTGCTCCTTGTTCACCGTCACATAGCCGGAGCACTGCTTGCATGACACAGGAGGTTGCCCTAGGAATGTTGAGATCTGATCGAGGGCTTGTTGATGGGAAGCAGCAAGGACATTGATGGTGAGTAAAGGCAGGATAGAGGTGAACAATGAGGAAGAGTGTATTTTCCTTGGGCCTCCTATTGCACCCACCCCAAGAAAGGTGAGTTCCCTCTCTCTCTCTTTCCCTCTATGATGACCTCCCATGTCTCTTGTCAGAGAAATTTCGATCATAGGACTGGGTGCTTATATAAAGCAGGTTGGGCGGCTATCTGTAGGGACGATCGAGGCCGATTATCCGAGGCTGAGGCTGACTGGCAGAGGCCGACTGGCTGAGATCGAGGCCGACTGGCTGAGACCGAGGCCGACCGAAGAGAGCCGAGGCTAACTAGCCGAGGCCAACTGGCTGAGACAGAGGCTGATTGGAAGAGGCCGATTGAAGAGGACTGAGGCCAACTTGCCGAGACTGAGGCCGACTAGAAGAGGCCGACCGAAGAGGGCCGAGGCTGAGGCCGATTGAAAGAAGAGACCGAAGAGGTTGAGGCAAAGAGGCCGATCGAAGAGGGCCGAGGCTGACTAGCCGAGATCGAGGCCGACTGAAGAGGGCTGACCTGGGTGGCTAATTGTGGGTTGAACCGAGTGTGATAATCATTACCCATAGGATTTATTGGCCCCATCAGAGAACAATCGTAGCACTGATTAATCAAACAGCCCTTAAATTGTTTGTCTCTAAATTGTGCTCGGCTAGGCAGGCCTCTAACTGAAACCAATCCGAACGGATGTTGGTTGGACTAGACCCGGTCCAATTCTGCCCACCTGCGCAGTCCCATCCCTGGTGACCAGACCACTAGCCGCAACCGATTCCCAGACCAGCCCCTCCTCCCATTTTCCAGCGCGAGAGGGAATCTCTCGGCCGAATTTTCTTTCCTGCATTCCTGCTTTTAGTGTCCGACTTTATGACCGATAGGTATGGTTCTCCAATGCGATCTTAAGCTTTTATTTGATTCAAGATTTCTTTCTTTCTTTCTTTCTTTTTTCTGGAGGAAGAAAAGAAATAAACGAGACCTAAATCAGTGATTTTCCTGGTTCAGTATGTTCTATACTGGGCAATCGCTGCCTTTGTGTTTTTTGGTAATGATTTTGTTATATCTTTTAATGGATAACAACAATGATGTTGTTTTCCATTATGCGTTGTGGTTTCCTTTTTCTTTGAATTATTTTAGGAGATTACTACACCCAATCTCGTTATGTAAGACTGTTCTGTAGCTATGGTTGTTATATGCTGCATGGGTGTTTGGAACTTAGAGCAGGAGGTAATTTAGGCCAAGAGTGAAGTTTAATGAAATAGATAATTATGAATTGCTTTAAGATTTTGATTGGGTTTCGGCTTTGCTCTTTTTTGCGCTTGCTATATTAAATTGCATGCATATTACTGCATATCACAGTGGTCCTGTTATTTTGTCTCTTTATGGTTGGATGTTGCCCGTTCCACAGGTACGAAGGTTTTCCCCTCTCAAGTTTCTTGCTGATGTGGTTTCCAGCTTTGAACTGATTCCATATTTTGGCACATTTTGAGTACTGCACTTATTGCCTAGGAAGGATGATATTTTTGATATAGTATCCTTTTGCTCCAATTGCTGATTGGGGTATGATATGGTTGATGCTGGTGCAGTTAAATGAGCAAGCAATTCATGAGCAGTTCATGTTTATTTTAAAATTTGGCTTGAATTTGGGCTTTTTGATTGATAGGCAAGGCAAGTTAGAGCAAGGGCTGGATTGCTGAAACCTTGCTCCATCAAGCTTACAATATAAATAAAGAGATAGATAATATCCTATATTATTTCATTTTAATTGTTAATGAAAAATAATTAAAAATATAATTATTTAATTTAAATGTCGACTTGGTTCTGAATAGAGTAGAGTAGAGGAAGCAGATTATGTAGTTGACCCATGTAATTGGGAAAAGGCTTAGATGAGTTGAGTTGAGTTGTAGAATTGTTAATGAAAAATATTTATATTTGTTTATAAAGGACTAATATAGCTTCTGTAAAAAAGAGTGCATTGAGATATAATTTTGGAAATTAGCTCAAACCCTTAAGGGCATCAGGCTCCTTGCACATATCTGTGGCAGGCTGTTCTCAAACAACTTGCATTTGCTCAAAAATAAAATGGACTGTCTTGAGCCTGGTTCAATTAGAAAATGAGCTGAGTTAGGGATATGGTTGCTTGAGCTTGGGCTTGTTTACATCCCTAGTTGATGATTATGCTGAATTTGGGTGTCTATGATGCCATGTTGACATGGGCACACCCGAGTATGATTTTGAGTTCATTACAAATATGACCATCTAGTTGTTGAGGTTGTAGTCAAAAAGAAAATCTGGAATCTCTAGAGGAATAAGAAATTAATTATTTAGCTCAATGGTAGATGATTTTGATGACACTTTTTATTTTAGTGTGCTTCCAATTAAGAGCATTAAACCTGCTGAATAATCACGAGATTCTTGATTTGTTTAGAAATTTCCTGATCTCATCATCTCTTTCCAGTTCAAAAGGATATTATTGGTGCATTTCTATTCTTTCTTTCTGTCATATAGATACAAAAGCCTAACTCTTTGTTCCTTTATGCAAGTCCTCCTCGTCGTTGAACCTTATGAATATTATAGGCAATCTAGTCCTTGTGTCCTCTTACCTTATGCAGCATTTGCAGCAGAAAAGGTTTAGTCCTCTCAGCTGCATGAAGTTTGCATGTCAGCTGGTTTGTCATCTCATGAGCACCTGATTTGGCCCCATCATATGTTATCATTCATCCCGTTACCCCATATTTGACCAAGAGGTCAACATCCATCACATTATATATTTCAGCTGCATTGTGTTGTTCTTCTGGCTCGACCCACCAACTATCATGAGTCTCCTGACCACCGTTGCACCATCGTGCAACAGAACAGCAAACATATTTTTTTCTATCTGCTCAGTTGTGCCCAGATGATCGTTTATTTTGTTATTTGCATGGGAACTCACACTGTTCTTAGGGTCCACTGGCTTGTTCGGCATATCTTTCCATAATTAATGCAAGTAAGAGTGCTGCTATGTTTGCCCAACAGCTACCCAAAGAGGGTATAAAACCTCCCCCAGCAACCCCCCATCCCAACAATCTATATGATGTGCTATCAGGGCCAAAATAAATAATTTGTCCTAAGCGCTTCTACACGAATTTGATTTACACACCCTATTCATGTAAGCTTATGGGGATCATTTATCATTTTCTTACAAATATTCACATCTTCACTATTATTTGACCTAATCAGAGATGCTTCTTCTAGTGAAAAGCTTAGTCTAACTCATTTGTTGCCTCAAATTCTTAACACTACAGGCAGTTTTACAGATGTTTATTGATTGGTCCTGAGCTAGACTCCAACTATTGTACTAGTTTTTCCGATTTGAGAACTCACTCTTCAATCACTGTCACGATCTCATGCGGAGAAAATGATTGTGCGTTCACCCCTATCCATATTTTTCACATATGCAAGCCTGCCATTTTTCATGTTGCACATCTAAGAAAGGAGTTCCATTCATGCTGGCAATGAACTTAATGGATGGATTTCTTTGGAGATGGAAAAAAATAGAAAAGTCTTTTGAAAGTGTCATAGATGCCCTTCTTATGAGTATAAAGGAACTTTGAAAGCATAAAACTAATAGGCAAAGCTTTCAGCAACTCCAAACTTCTTGCTGGAGACTCCTCTTTGGTTTCATATTGTGGCCTCTTTTAAAAGATAAAAGCTCCCAAAGTCGACCATGTGTTGGTCCATTTGTACTTCTAGTTCCATCATGTCCTACCTCATCTTGTATTTGAGTAGGAGAGCATGTGAACATCATGCTTTTTTTTCCATATTAAATTTTCCGTATGCAGCATAACTAAATCAAAGTCCTTGATCAGAGTTTGAAAGCCCTAGGGGCACAAGACTTTGATTTCAGTTGGGTGGCACGCCCTTCCTTCCTCATGAGACTTCCTTATCTTACCTGTATTGTTTTTGGTTAAAAAAGCCTGGTGGTTTGGACTCTAGCAATTGTAAATCCTTCATGGTACCCTGTTTTTTATGACAGACAATCATCTAAATTTCTAAATCAGTAAAAGCCAAATATGGAAATTTTAATATGTGTTTATTTTATTTGCAATCTTAGACTCAATTCTCTTCAGAGTGTTTGTTGTTGTTGTTGTTGTATACAAAGACATAGAATACTATTTTAGAAGAAAAGTAGTTCAATACTTGAAACAGCTCTTGTTGAATCTTTTCTGGGTTTTGACAAGTTTATGGTTTACTTCAGTCCTTGATGGATGATAATAAAGTGGGAACAAGCTTTGACACCTTTGCTGGCAAAAGAGGATGCCATTCAATCCTCAATCCAGCATTTGAATTTTTTTTTTTTTTGGTGCAGATGCCTCAGGAAACTAAAAAACTGTCTGAAGGTCAGTCCTATGGGATCCTTAAAACATTATGGTTGGTTCATGCTAACAAGATGATTTATTTTTCATCTTTACAGACACATCTCAAGCGCATTATTCATGAGAATGAAGAGAAGTTTGACATTGCAAAACCTCTGATGCTTTCTGAGAAAGAATCGTGTACCGCTTTGGAGGTTAACTTGGATAAGCAACTGCAAGTTTGGCGATAAAATCCTAAATGGTTTGATCCACCACCAGAAATCAAGGTGCTAAGTGCCAGGAATAGTATTTCTCTGATGATTTCTTTCATCTCTCATGTTTTTGGTACTTTGATTGTAAATTTTTATACTTTTTATAATATAAGAAGATAGATGTCCACCTAATGCTTCATATCTTTGTTTTTTTATAAGTAAATAACTAGAATAAAGACCTATTCTTACTGCTAAAGCATATTTTGTATGGATCAAGGAAATATACCAATCCAATTTTATAAAGCTTGTGAAGGTAGATGTCTATTAAGAAAATAACGCTTTAATTATATGAAAATCATGCAGAAATTTTTAGTTGCTGAGAATTTGATGCATATTCCATGTAGGTTAGCATGCCACAAGGTTCTCTTTGCAACTATAACATTGTTGTTGACCACCAGATGCAATCTATAACATTGGTCTTGACCCAGATAAAAAAAGAGTGTTTAAAAACATTAAGGTATATATTCCTCTCTAATTACATAAATCTTAAATTTTTTTATACTAATGACACAATTAGCTCTCTTATCATATCGTTATTAGTATCATTATCGAATTCTTTTCTTTCTTGCTTTCTTTCTTTCTTTCTTTCTTTCTTTAACTTATTATGACATTGTCAATGCTGTTTCATTGAGAATAATGTATCAATAGTGGAAGGAACGATCAACCAAAATCAAAATATGAACTACTTATCTTTCTTTCTTCATAATTAGTTAATCAATAATAATTTTCTTGACTTGATTTCTGATGTGGCTTATCGGTCCACATTAAGGTAACGGGAGGGGCAACTAACGGAACCTAGAACTCCAGGTCTCATTGGCCTCGGACTCCAGGTTCCATCGGCCTTAGACCCCAAGGTTCCCCTCGGCCTTGGACCCCAAGGTTCCCCTCGGCCTCGGACCCAGGTCCCCTCGGCCTCGGACTCCAGGTCCCCTCAACCTCGAACTCTAGGTTCCCTCGACCTCAGACTTCAAGACCCCCTCGGCCTTGGACTCTAGGTCCCCCTCGGCCTCGGACTCCAGGTCCCCTCAGCCTCAGACCCCAAGGTTCCCTTGGCCTCGGATTGCAACTGCCACGTAGCCCACTAGCCACCTGCAACCACCACATGGCCCACTAACCATCTGCAACTGCACGTGGCCACTACCCATTACGACACATGTTTGACATGACTAGGCCCACCTACCACTATGGCGCCGCATCTGGCAGGGGCTGGCAGGCGAAACCCCTCTGACATGCTCAGTGTTTGTTGCGACCTATCCTTGTCGGCCTTGCCGCCTTTCCACTACTAGGCAATAACTCACAGAATCAACCGCCTTCCAAAAGTGGGTAAAAGGGACATCCGGACAGGTATAAGAACCTTCGCTCACAACGAGAGAAGGGATCTGAACTCCAAGTTCTCTAGCTAATTCTTTTAGCTCTTTCTTCAATGTTTCCCAAGTTGCTTACTCAAGCGTCGGAGGGTCCCCATCGGTGCAATCGATTTCCGGGGACTTTCTTGCAGGAATACCGTTGAGGAGGAGGCATTAAAAGATTCCATCGCCGTCCCAATGACCCTTCGGACCCTTTTCGTTACTCGACGTTGAGGAACGTGATTTGGCGGAAACAGATTGGCGTGCCAGGAAGGAGGTAGAAAGCTTCGAACTAGTCAGCTACAGATCCTCTTTCCCAGAGCAAGCAAGAAGATGGTGGTGACGCATGCTTAGGAGATTTTCACTAGCTGCACTGGGGGGCATCGCCAGGGAGCTGAGCAGCCGGAGACTGGCCCCCTCGCTCCCCAGGCCGACGTCCTGTGTAGCCACCGCCACCACCCCAAGATGATCGAATCGCCGCCCTAACCATGCAAGTTCAATCACTTATCGCGACGGTCCAGAAGCTGCAGTAACAGCTGGTGGCCGCGCAACGGCACCCAAGGCCATCCTCGCTAGGCACGGGCGTGGCTCAATCCAGTCAGTAGTCCACCCGCGGGAGATCCCCTCATCGGGAGACCCGCCGCCGCCGCGTCTCGCCTAGGCATCACTGCTGGGAGGCCTCCAAGAGGCCCCGGTCTCCTCGCCATGCTAGCGCTTCTTCCAAGCTGCAGCTCGGGAAGGAGACCGAGCGCGCGCATCCCCACTAGCGCTACCCCTTCCCATCCTCGGGGTCTTCAAGGGAGGGATCCTTCGATGGTCGGATCGCTCGCCGGACCGAGCTGACGGCTAGATGAGTATAACCAGCGGCTGGAGAAGCTTAGCCACAGAATCACGAATCCACCGAAGGCGGACTATGATAGCCACCCTCCGTTGTCCCGCCGCATCATGAAGGAACCGATCTCGATCCGGTTTCGTCTTCCTTAGCTGGATCCCTACGATGGTACCATCGACCCCTGGACCATCTGGAGAGCTACAAGGTCCTTATGTAGGTCCAGGGAGCGACCAACTCCCTCCTTTGCATCGCCATCCCTGCCATCCTTCGGAAAGCTGCACGTGCCTGGTACTTCCACTTGCTGCCGCGCAGCATCAACTCCTTTCAGTAGCTGGAGAGGGCTTTCCTAGCGCACTTCGATGCGTGCCGAAAGATCCCATGGATGGCCGACAGCTTGTTCGCCGTTCAGCAGAGGAGCGGCGAGTCGTTGAGGGACTTTGTGGTCCAGTTCAAGGAGACCGCGCTCGAAGTCTACGATCTCGAAGACTCGGTGACCACTCTGGCCTTGAAGCGAGGGTTCCACCCATCCCGCTTCATTTACTCCCTCGACAAGAAACCCCCTAGTTCTTACACCGAGCTACTAAGCTGGATGCAGAAGTATATCCACGCCGATGAGGCCGAATCTTTTCGGCGTGAGGCGGATGGGGGTTCTAGCAAGAAGCAGGCCCGTCCGAGCCTATTGAGGCTCGACCCAGGAGGCTTGAGCCTCCTCACCGATCGGACAACCGACCGCAAGCACTTGCCCCTAGGAAGAATCTTTACCCCTTGCTGCCCTGATATCCCACATTCTGATGAAAATCGATGGCGAGTCATATCTTCAACGCCCTCCTCCCATGAAGTCAGGGGCCCCTTGAAACAAAAATTTCTACTGTCGTTTCCACCAGGACCATGGCCACGACACGAAAGACTGTCGCCAGCTGAAGAAGGAGATTAAGGACCTTATCTAGCACGGCAACCTAAAAAAATTCGTTCATAGGGAAACCCGACTGCGATAGGCTTGTCGGCACCTCCACCTCCCTAGGTCGGCATCGATAACATCCTGATTGAGAAGACCATGGCTATAATTTCCTAGGGGGCGGGCAGCACTTCCAAGAGGCCACGAGGGGATAAGGGGTTAGACTCCGTAATTTTCTTTTTTAAAAGGGACCTAGAGGAGGTAGTTAACAATAATGATGACAACATTGTCATATCTATGACAATCATGAAATATCTTGTATAGAGAATTTTGGTTGACAGTGGAAGCTTGGTCGACGTTCTCAGTTACGATGCCTTTGTTCGAATGAACTTATCCCCCAGCTCCCTTCGGCCTATGACCATGCCCTTAATAGGCTTCACCGGAGACTGTGAGGGTTGAGGAGAAATCACTCTTCCGGTCACGGCTGAGATGCCGCCGTGCCAAAGCACGGTCTTCATGAATTTTCTGGTCGTCCGAATTCCCTTGGCCTACAATGCCATCCTCAAGAGACTTGGTCTGAATCTCCTAAATGTCGTCATCTCCACTAAGAGACTGCTTGTAAGATTTTCCACTAGTGAGGGAGTCGGGAGATGCACGGGAGCGGAACCCAATGCCGCTTTGCTATCATACAGCCCTCAGCCCTCAGGGGGTGATGGCTACGCCAGTTCCTGAGTCACTTGATCCCCAAGATTCGGAGAGGAGGGGAGAGCCAGCCGAGCATTTGTTGACCTTTCTGCTGGGGGAGGACCCGGTGAGAATGGTCCAGGTCTGGGCTCTTCTTCCCAAGGAGGACGAGATCAACTTCTCACCTTCCTATGGGCCAATTCGGGCATCTTCGCTTGGTCGGCGTCCGACATGCCAGGCATACCTGGAGAGGTAATCATCCATCAGCTCAATATCAGCCCAGAGTGTCGGCCTGTCCGGCAGAAGAAGAGGAGCTTTGCCCCCGATCGGCAGAAGGCCATTGATGAGGAGGTCCACAAGCTAGTTGTCGCCGGCCACATTCGGAGGTGCACTATCCCGGCTAGCTGGCTGAAGGATGTGTGTCAACTTTACCGACCTTAATAGGACATGCCCCAAAGACAGCTTCCCACTACTCGAATCGATCAGTTGGTGGATGCTACATCTGGCCACAAGACCCTCAGCTTTATGGATGTCTTCTTAGGGTATAACCAAATCAAAATGGACCTGGCGGATGAAGAAGCTACTTCATTCATGACCGAGAAGGGCATCTACTGTTACAAGGTAATGCCCTTTGGACTAAAGAATGTAGGAGCCACATACTAAAGACTGATGAACAAGGTCTTTGAGGACCAGATCAAGCGCAACATGAAGGTGTACGTGGATGACATGTTGACCAAAAGTATCGCATCGGTGACCATGTTACTGATCTGGCGGAGACCTTCAGCAATCTTCGCCGGTTCCAGATGAGGCTGAATCCCGCAAGTGCACATTCGGAGTTACAGCGGGCAAGTTCTTGGGATTCATGGTGACATAACGGGGGATCAAGGCGAATCCCGACAAGATCCAAGCCATCCTTGACATGAAGCCCCTAGCCAACAAGGAGGTGCAGCGTTTGACCGGGAGAGTGGTAGCTCTGAGCCGTTTCCTGTCCAAATCAGCGAAGAGATGCATACCCTTCTTAAAGGCCCTGCGTAAGGTCAATGGTTTCGAGTGGATAAAGGAGTGTTAGAAAGGCTTCGAAGAGCTGAAGGAGTTTTATGTCCACTCCGTCGTTGCTGTCCAAGCCGCGCAGCGGGGAGGAGCTCTTCCTCTACCTCGCAGCTTTCCCGAGACGATCAGCTCCATGCTCGTGCGCATGGATGTCGACGGGATGCAAAGGCCGGTTTATTACACCAGCAAGGTGCTTCATGATGCGGAGACCAGGTATTCCAAGACCGAAAAGACCATTTTTGCCTTGATCGTCTTTGCTCAGCGTTTTAGGCCCTACTTCCAAACCCATCTGATCGTGGTGCTTATGGACCAGCCACTCAGAGCGATTTTGTCTCGTCCTGACACCTTCGGCCGTCTAGTGAGGTGGACTATCAAGCTGGGAGAGTTCGACCTGCCATTCCGGCCAAGGTCGGTCATGAAGTCCCAGGTGTTAGCTGACTTCTTGATCGAGTGCACTTGGGTCGAGAAGCAATCAGAGGAGCCCAACTCGGCATCCTCAGATATGACAGCCGAGACAGGAAGAGAGGGCTGGATCCTTCATGTGGACGGTGCATTGAATTCCCAAGGGAGCGGAGCCGGGCTCATCCTAGCAAGCCCAGAGGGAGAGGCGATGGAGTATGCCCTCCGTTTCCTTTTCCCCGCCACAATAATCAAGCAGAATATGAAGCTTTGCTAGTGAGAATGAAGCCAGCCAAGAAGCTAGGAGTAAAGCATCTCAGAGTAAAGCATCTCAGAGCCTTCACTGACTCCCAACTTGTCTTCGGATAGGTCGCTGGAGAGTACGAGGCCTGAAATCCCATTATGTCCCGTTATCTGAGTAAGGTCCAATCATAGGCCTCTCTTTTTGCTTATTTTAGTGTTAGTTACATTCTTAAGGGTGAGAACGCCAGAGCCAACGCATTGTCCCGTTTGGCCACCTCGGCCGATGGGGCCCTGGGGAGGACATATGTAGAGCATCTGAAAGTTCCAAGCATCGAGGCCGTCGAGGATGACCTGTCGGTCAGCTAAAAGCTTGCTTGGATGGATGCTTACATCCAGCACCTTACCGATGGTGCCCTTCTCGAGGACCCAGCGAAGGCCAAGCTGCTTAAACGATGAGCTCCCAAGTTCCTGATACTGGACGGGCAGCTGTACCGAAGGTCCTCATACCCAATCCTCAAGTGCGTTGGCCCTACGGATGTTGATTACATCCTCCGCAAGATCCACGAAGGCATATGTGGGAACCACTTGGGGGGCAGAACGCTGGCATAGAAGGCTCTGCTCCAGGAGTATTACTGTCTCACAATAAAGGAAGATGCCGCCGAGCTGGTTCGAAGATGCGATAGCTGTCAGCGGCATGCTAACATCCAACAATAGCCGACCTCTCAACTGAGCCCTCTGACGGCCCCATGGCCCTTGCTCAGTGGGGAATGGACATCCTGGGACCAATTTTTTTTGCCTTCGACCAGCGTAGGTTCCTGCTAGTCGCCGTTGACCACTTCACCAAATGGATTGAAGCCGAAGTATTAGCAAAGATCATCGAGAGCAAGGTTAGATCCTTTTCTGGAAGTCCATAATCTGCCGATTCGGGTTGCCCCATACCCTCATCACCGACAATGGTCGGCAATTCAACAACGCTTCCTTCAGAGATTCTGCACTAAGCTGGGAATCCATTAGCGATTTACCTTCGCCGGTTATCCTCAAACCAATGGGGTGGCCGAGGTGACAAACCGCACCATCCTATAGGGGCTCAGAGCACGGCTAGATGACTTCAAAGGAAGATGGGTGGAGGAGCTCCCCAACGTACTATGGGCCTATCACACGACGCTGCGGGCTCCCACCAAGGAGACCACCTTCAGCCTCTTGTTCGGGTCTGAGGCTGTCATCCTGTAGAGATTGACATCCCAAGTCATCGGATGGAGTCATATGATGAGGAGGGTAACTAGAGCCAGCTGCGAGCCAACCTTGACCTCATTGAGGAGGTACGCGATTGGGCATGGGTCAGGATGGCTGTCTATCGCCAGCGAGCCCCTAGGTACTACAACACTCGTGTCTACCCCAGGGCATTCCTACCAGGGGACCTGGTCCTCAGGTGGGCCAAGGTTTTGAAGCCGACGGAAGGAGGCAAGCTGTCACCGAACTAGGAAGGACCTTACCGGTCACCAAGGCCCTCCACCATGGAGCATACCGAATCGAATGACTTGATGGGAAGCCACTCCTCCGAACCTGGAATTCTGATAACCTCCGTCAGTACTACCAGTAATGTACACTAACATTGGGTTATGAATTTGAGTGTTTCATTCTTTTGGGTTTGAATGCCTCTTCTCGACTAATAAAGATATGTTCAAGTAACTCATCCTTTCAGCAATGCCTGACTCTGGTCGGCATGAAAGCTCGAGGCCAGCTCAGCACCGAAGCTCGACTCCGGTCGGCACTAAAAGCCCGAGGCCAGCTTGGCACCAAAGCACAACTTTGGTTGGCACCAAAGCCCGAGGCTTGCTCGGCACCAAAGCCCGACTCTGGTCGGCACGAAAGCCAAGGCCAGCTCGGCACCAAAGCCCGACTCTGGTGGCACTGAAAGCCCGAGGCCAGCTCAGCACCAAAGCCGACTCGGTCGGCATGAAAGCCCAGGCCAGCTCGGCACCAAAGCCCGACTCCGGTCGGCATTGAAAGCCCAGGCCAGCTCGGCACCAAAGCCCGACTCCGGTCGGCACTGAAAGCCGAGGCCAGCTCGGCACCAAAGCCCGACTTCGGTCGGCATTGAAAACCCGAGGCTAGCTCAGCACGAAGCCCAGCTCCGGTCGGCACCAAAAGCCGAGACCGGCTCGGCACCTAAGGACCAACCCCGGCCAGCCCTAAAGCTTTGACAACCGATCGCTCTACAAACCTATTGCAAGACCAACACCCCAAGGCCGACCTCGAGTTTTCGCAAAGGAAAGTTCCGGAGCCGGCCTCAGCACTTTCCCCGGGATTCGGTCCTATGCGCAACAAAGCTCAAACTTTCTCACGGAGCGGACGAATACTATGACCCCATCGGGACTAGTGCAGCCCTATCGGGGATCCTAATAAAAGCGGACTAAGTAGAAAGCATACTACTTTGAGCTAAGTACTTGGAGAGTCTTTAAGACGCAAATTTCAAGAAAAATCAATTGTTTTCATTACTTAGTAAATGTTTACAAAACGCCGACTCAAGTCGGACTTTGATACAATAGTAGAAATAAAAGAAAGGTGCAGGTGCGGGCCCTTAGGCGTCGGCCAGCTCAGGTTCACCATCAGTCGACCACTCCGGCTCCTCGAAGGCATCGGCTCGAGGTCGTTGAGGTTGGCGACATCGAAGACTGACGCGGCCTTCTCCTTCCCGTGGTAGAAGCCCTGGAGGTAGGCATCGGCGAAGCCCTCCGCCACCTCTTCGGCAAAGGCGGTGGAGCCCCGATAGCGCTCCACGGCCTCTGTTGCCACCATCTCCGCCGCCACGGCCCTCTCCTTGACAGCTTGTGCTCTCAAAAGGGCATCATTCACTTGGATGGTAGCATCGGTGGCCCGGGCATCGGCCATCCGGGCTATCTCTTCGGTGCTCTTGGCCCGGCCCTCGAACTCCTTCGCCTCCTAGATTGCTATATCCAGTCGAAGTCGGCAAGCCATTAGTTCGGCCTCAGCGGTGCGGGCACCCCAGGTCGGCCGCTCATTGCCGCCTGGTCTCCTTGACCTCTACCTGGAACAGCTCCAAGGTCCTCTTGGCCTCATCGGCCTCCCTCTGGGCCACCCCAGCCCTCTCGGTCACCTCAGCCTCCCTACGGGCCGCCTCCAGCGTACCCTCGCCTCCTCGGCCTTGGCCACGATGGCTAGGGTCGTCTGGTGGGCGCGGTGGCTTCGGAGGGCAGTGTCCCTCAGCGCCGACAAAGAGTTCATTACCTGCGAAAGCCTCTGTTAATGCACAATGAAGCAAAAAAAAAAAAAAAACAAAATCCAAGGGGGGGCGGGAGAGACACTTACCCATAAATGCGCCGCGAAGGCGTCCCGAAGGATGGCGGGGGCATCCAGTTGATCGAACTCCACTTGGAGCTCCGGCTTATAGACCCTGGCCATCATGCTCAGCGGTGCAATCGTTGTATGCGAGGGACATCCAGAGGGGTCCGCCTTGGTCCTCCCCCGCAGGATCAGCTGAGGCCGAGGGCGCGGATGTCGCCTCGACCTTGGCAGCGTTCCTCTGCAGCCTTCGCCCACCGAGGCACCCTCCGCAGTTGCTCCCTTCGCTACCACAGCATCCTGCTCGCTGGCAGGCCCTTCGATGCTGGTGTGGCCGCAGGATCAGACGGCTCCGCATTCAAAAATCATCGTGGCCCTCGGCTCTTCTGGGGGGGTGTTAGCGATCAGGTCATCATCGGGGCAGCCGATGGAGCGGTCAGCGAGGCCACTGGCTGGAAGACCGGCGCCTGCTGGCCGTTGGATGGGCGCCGACCGTTGGCTGGAAGACCGGCATGGCGACCTCCCCGCCCGCTTGCTGGCCGTCGGATCTAAGGCCGAGGCCTCTTCTTCGATCCTCCTTCCTCGCTCGTGACCCTCCATCTCTTCGCGACCGCCTTCATCAGCATCTCAGTCGGCAGCCTCATATATGTGCAAGTCAGGGCAGATCAGAGCTATTCAAAAAAAAAGAGAGAAAGAAGAAGAAAGAGACAAGGAGAAAGGGGGGAAGTTTTGTGACTACTCACCACCGCTCAGGAGGATACCTGCGAGCCAAGATTCTCCTCGGTCAGAAGTTGGTTGCAACGAGGGACCGCTGCCGACAACAGCTGCCCAAATGCCTCCTTGTCCCTCGGGACCACTATCGAGTTCTTGTTTGGTCCTACGTCCGGGTCCCCCCACCTTGCCCTCATCCCCTCAAGGTCGGCGAAGAAAAATTGGGTCTTCCACCCCTTAACGGACGTGGGAAGACCCAACCGGAGGGCTCGGCCAGGTCTAGGCTGGAACACCCACCAATCCGATTGTTGGCGGATGGTGTAGAAACTACGAAAAAGAAAAACCCTAGCCTCTACGCCCTGGAGGTGATACAGCACCAAGAAACTGTAGATGGTCTGAATGGAATTTAAAACCAACTGCGAGAGCACTAAGGAGAATAGGTCGAGGAGGTTGGTGATGAAGGGATGGAGAGGCAGTCGGAGACCCCCCTTAAGGAATACCTTGTACAGGGTGGTCCTTCCAGGTCGGGAGGATGTCACCCTGTCGTCGGGGGTGGGGATGAACAGCTGAACGCTGCTCGAAATCCTGTACCGGGCCCTAAGATTTGCTATAGAATGGTCATAGTGGAGGAGGCCCCATACGGGGATTCGCTCTAACCCTAGGTGGAGGACCGGCAGCGACCAGACGACCCTGATGGGGGCCTGGCTGATGATCCGCTGCTGGGACAGAGGAACAAGATCCTCGGAGGAAGGAGAAGGAGAGAAAGACCACACATGTGTGGGGGATGAGGAAGCTCACACCTGCGAGGAGGATAAACGATCCTTGGGTGGGGCAGAGGATGACCAAGAAGGAGAAGAAGTCATGATGAAGAAAAAATAGGGAAGGATCGGAAGGATTAACCTAGGCAAAAGAGGAAGAACGGCAAGGGAAGTAGCAAGGTTTAGAAGAGAGGCTCGGGCAAGGTATGAGCTTGAGGACGAAGATGAAGGTCTCAGAAGCAAAGTATCAGGTCCAAGGCCCCTCTGCTTTACATCATTTTCGAATCATCCGTCTGGTCCAGCAAGCCATGTGCACGCACACTATTAGCGAAGTTGCCTCGACCAACATCTAGCGCGCGAAGCACGCTGTTTATAGCCAGTCACGGGATATTGATAACGTTAGCTTGGCCTTTCCCAAAGGACTTTCCCACTTCGAGAAGGATCCTCATGGATCCGACGGTGAGGATCGATCGGAGCGGAGGCGTTATGACTCCCCTTACCATCTGCGTTGAAGGGTCTTGCCCCAAGGACACTGCCCCTCTATGATTGGTAGCGCACGGATCAGCCACATGGAGGTTTTGCGCCCCTTTCGCCAGGCGGGGAGTAGACCCACATCGTCTCAAGGGCGAGGGCATCTGATGTGACTAACGAAGGGGCGACTGATGAACCTAGAACTCCAGGTCCCATCGGCCTCAGACTCCAGGTCCCATTGGCCTCGGATCCCAAGGTCCTCCTCGGCCTTGGACCCCAAGGTATCCTTGGCCTCGGACTCCAGGTCCCCCTCACCTCGAACTCCAGGTCCCCTCGGCTTTGGATCCAAAGGTCCCCTTGGCCTCGGACCCCAAGGTCCCTCGGCCTTGGACTGCAACCGCCACGTGGTCCACTAGCCACTGCAACCACCACGTGGCCCACTAACCATCTGCAACCGCACGTGGCCACTACCCGTTACGAAGCACGTCTGACATGACTAGGCCCACCTACCATCTGTGCGCCGCGTTTGGTAAGGGACTGCAGGGTGGAACACCTCTGACATGCTCAGCGTTTGTTGCGACCTGTCCTTGTCGGCCTTGCCGCCTTTCCACTATCAGACAATAACGTCTCTGAATCAACCGCCTTCCAAAAGTGGGTAAAAGGGACCTCCGGACAGGTATAAGAACCTTCGCTCACAACGAGAGAAGGGATCTGAACTCCAAGTTTTTCTTTAGCTAATTCTTTTAGCCCTTTTTTCACTATTTCTCAAGTTCTTACTAAGCGTTGGAGGGTCCCATCGGTGTAATCGGTTCCCGGAGACTTTCTTGCAGGAATACCATTGAGAAGGAGGCGCCGGAAGATTCCCTCGCCGTCCCAGTGACCCTTCGAACCCTCTCCGTCACCCGACGTTCGAGGAACGTGATTTGGCAACAATTTCCATGCTGATATCTATCTAAAAATCCTTGTAGAATTTCATATACTTACTGATTAGTCAATTCTCAAGATTTGGGTGCTAGCAATCAATGTTATATATGTATCTGAGTCAGGCTGAACACAAACTGACAAATAATAAGTATGGCCATTATACCAATTAGCAGTGATTATGGGGACACACAAAGACTTTCTTCTTGGCACAGTGATTTTATTGTGTAGACTTTGATCTAGCTTCATGAATTGTACGTATCTTTTGTTTTAAAGCCCTGTGAAGGAATTTGTTTTGCCCATTTTCTTATACATACCAAAGAGTTCATAATTCCTTGCTAGGGAAAGGTGGCCAGTTTTTAGTTACCGTTATGTTCCATGTTTTACAGCCAGACTAGGTTTTTATTTGTAATTCTATGTTCTTTTCAATAAATTAATCTAAATAATATTTGTCTCATGTGAAAATTACTTCTCTGTATTCAACATGTTTGTGTTGATTGATAGCATAAGCAAACAAAGTCAAGTTTCTGTCTTTCCTTTGCCTGGTAGAACTGACATCAATTCTCTTCCCTTGCATTTGGTCCTAGACCTGATATCTGTACTGCCACATCTTGGTTTAAGTGGCAGGCCTCCACTACAATTTCAGAACCCAATTCTGCAATATCCGAAAAACACAATGCGAAGAAATTAATTGAAATATGTGATGTTGTGGTTGTTGATATAGATTTTAGATTGTGCTATTCATGTATTAAAACTGAGCTTGAAGGGGTACTGTATATGATTTTGCATGCCGTGCTGCCAACATGGGCCCTTTTTTAAAATAAACAAAAGTCCTGTCCTTGTGCAAGTAAATTTTAGTAGATCATGCAAAATTGCAGTAAGGCTCTGGGATGGAATGGAGTTTGACTTGGGGGCTTAGGGATGCAAGTCTTTAATCTCTTGGCCTTGCTGTTATTCCAGAGATGCAATTCCAATTTAAGAAACGATGCTGGTAAATCTTTTAATCAGCAGACATCTGTGCATCTTTGATCTTCATGACCGGACAGAAAGCATTTTAACTTGCACCCTTTATCAGGAAGCATTATCCAGAAAGGTTCTGGTTGATAAAGGATTAAGGCAGGTAGTTGAGGTGGAGCAAGCTGTGATATGGAGATTCCTTGGTTGTCGGGAACTATATATGTGCATGTCTTGGTTGATCAAAATTGGGAAGATCATACTGTAAGAAAACATTTGTTCTTCCCATTGAAATTATTCAAAATGCTATGTCAAACTATCTTTGCTGGAGGAAAGGAAAAAGGGTTTCAGAGCTATAACGACCTAAAAGTTCCATGCTTATGTCATTTGTTTCATGGTTTTCTGATTACAGGTGAGATTCAAGCAAGGAAAATCAGGAATTATGAAAAAATTGAGGGTCATTGGGAAGTAGAGCCACTGTTTGTTGATTAGCAGATTTGCCTTCCTTCCAAACCAAAAACATGAGCCGAATATGATTTGTGCACTGGGGTCAAGGGAGGAGTAGGATCCATTGTGAGGCTGGATCAGGGTTTGATCAGCTGATCCAGCCAGAGCTTGTCCCACCGCCACCTATCTCATGGTATTTGAGGGGCATCGCCACTAGAGGTGGGCACTGGCCAGGCCGCCCATGGCCCAGCCTAGCATGGCACGAACCGGGCCATGCCCAGCCTAGCATGGCACGAACCGGGCCATGCATGGCCCGGTCACTACAGTACTGGGCCATGCTTGTAACAGGGGCCATGCTAGGCTCGAAAAGTTTGGCTCGTGGACCAAATAAAAGTATAAAGGTGGGCACTGGGCCGTGCCTGGCATGGCAGGCCCAGGCCCATCGTGCCTCTAAAATTACCGTGCCGTGCTTGGCACGATCCAGTAACAAACGGCCATGCCAGACATGGCACGGTAAAAAAAATTCAGATCCAGCATGGCCCGTGGCCAGACCACGGGCCATGCCGGACTTGAGCCGTGCCAGGCGCGGCACGTGCCTAGGCACAGCGTCACTGTGACACTGTGCACATTGTGCAAAGCGTCACAGGACGCTGTGCACAGCGTCTCCTGTGACAGGATGCTGTGCCTAGGCACAGCGTCCTGTGACAGGACTGTGCCTAGGCACAGCGGGTGCGCTGTGCCTACGCACAGCGCACCCTGGCATGCCGGCACGCCTGGGCCGTGCCGGCATGCGTGCTGGCACGATGGGCCATGCCGGCACGGTCTGACGGGCCGGCCTAGGCCCGTCATGTGCCGTGCCGGATCAGTAGAAAATTTTTTTCAAGCCCGGCACGACACGATTTACTGGGCGTGCCAGCACGGCCTGGTACTGTAGCAGTACCGGATCGTGCCTGGCATGGCCCATGTGGGCCTGGGCTACATGGCAGTACCAGGCCATGCTGGCCCATGTGGGACTGGGCCGCATGGCAGTACCGGGCCGTGCCACGGCCCATGTGGGCCTGGGCCGTGCCGTGCCATGGGCGGCACGGCCCAATGCCTACCTCTATAAAAGTGCCTACCTCTATAAAAGTATGATAGGGATGGGTGGTGGAAGAAGTATGCCTGTAAATCTCTCTCTCTCTCTCTCTCTCTGAATCCAAATCTAAGAAGCCATGATGAAGCTCTCTGTGGGAGTTTCTTCGGCTCCTTCAACAAGTCTTCGAAGAAGAAGAGTTGTTCGATCACTCGCAGCGACACCTCCTTCGCCTTCACAACCACCTCTGACGACGACGACGACGAATCACATCCTCCTGCCTCCGGTCTACCCCCTTCTCCATCCTTCGCCCGGCCAAAAAACCGCCCTCTGCCGATGGTTCCAACGACCTGTGCCTCCTCTCCCCCGCCTCCTCCTCCGTCTCCGACCTCTTCATCGTCTTCGACCGCGACGGCGATGACAAGATCATGCCGCGGGAGCTCGAGGCCGTCCTCCTGCCTCGGCGGTGCGGATCCGCCCGCGAAGGAGGTCGTGTTGATGGTGGCCGATGTGGACTGCGATGGCGACAGGTGCATCAGCTTGGAGGAGTTCGGCGCCATCGGGTCGACCTTTGGCCCACTGGCGGGGGCCGATCTCTGGGAGGCCTTCTCTGTCTTCGACACCGACGGCAACGGCAAGATCTCGGCGGAGCTGCAAGGGGTTTTTGTGATGCTAGGGGACGATGGTTGTATGCTGAAGGATTACCGTGCCGAAATGGGCTGCAAGCTATGCTGCGCATCAAAAAATTTTTTTTTTTTGAGCCATGCCCAAATGGCCCGTTATTAAACGGACCGTGCTGGGCATGGTCAAATTTGTTTTTTTGGCAGGCTCGGCACGGCCAAATTTGTTTCTTAGCACGGCTGGCTCAGTGCCCATCTCTAAATTCACCACAAGAAGCACTGAGATGCTGGTAACTGAGCTTTTAGCATAGGCTGCTAGGCTAAAGGGAGCTGGATATTCAAGTTCAAGGTACGAAACTAAAACAAGCTTGACAATAGTGCAGCGTGTTTGGCACACGGTGCTGACAATATTAAAGAGAGGAGGACATCAGAGAAGAAGCACAAAGCGTCGGAGAAGCAGCAGAGATCTGCTGGTACATTAACCTCCTTTGGCTCAAGAAGATGAATGAGGGGACCCTGAAAATTGAATCCGAAGAACGTATGAAGTTATTGCTTCATTTTATGACGTGCTAATAATTACAGCCAATTTCTGATCTTAGATGAAGAAATGAGTAGAAAAAATGATGACAGCTTCAATAGATTTTTGTTCTTTCCTCTGAATCTGTTGCAATGTACCCCGAAGCAGTTCCATTGTATTCCCTACAGACTTCAGTCATTTTATTAATCAAACAAAGAGTGCATTCACTGCTGATGCAGTCTCTTACAGTAAATCATTATGCTTGATCGTGTAATTATATGAATAGAAACTAATGTCATATACTGCCATAATGGCTGAAAAGTCTCCAGTTAACTTTGGAATTGCAATTTGCTTACTCTGGTTTTGTTTATTTTAGCTACTGAAAACTTTATGATATGCAACCAAAGTGTATTTACCAAGAGGGTCGCATCATTTTCTTCATGTGAAGGCAAGAATGCTTATCTTAGTCAAAATTGTGAGTTGATTCGTAAAGATAAGAACTGCGTTAATTTTCCGTGGCGGCAATAGAAAGCTGTTGCTGTTGAAATCTGTCCTCCGACTCGGGCGCGATCGAGCTTTAGGACGGGCTCCCTCCTGAGTGGACCTGCAAAACAGTCCTCATGCGAGAGGCGTTGGGGGTGGCCCTTCGTGAAAGACCCTCCGACGCTCAAGTCAGTGGGGATCGATAATCAACAAACAAGAGGAGAAGGCTCTCGCTAAAGAGTCTCTCAATTGTGGCCTTTCGAGAGCTCTGAGCAGAGCGCTAATGGCGGAAAATGGGAGAAGCCAAGGCAGAAAGAGAGTGTGCCAGTGAGCAAGTGCGCATACCTAAGGAGTCGGCAGACGACTCTATTTATAGAGAATCACCTGATTCCCTGGGGGCGTCGTGGGTCCAAAAGTCGTTAGGATTTGAATCCAATTTGTTATGAGGTCAGTAAGATTCGTATCTTGTTGGTTAGAGGATCGACGGCTAGGAGAGCTGGTTGATGTCTCAAGATTTGGCGAGTATATAGGCTCCAGGGCTCTAGGCCACTCTTGCGGATCCTAGGCCACTCTCATATATGATTTCTGTTTGGAATCTTATGAATTTGAACTCTTCCATGTCAAATTTCGCAGAGGTTGTTGAGTGCCCGGGTCTAGCCGGGGCATAATAATGACTCGGCTGACGAGGTACAGTCGGATAGCTCGACCGGGGCCGAGAGAGACGATATAGCTCGGCTGAGGCCGAGAGACGATATAGCTCGGCTGAGGCCGAGAGATGTGATCCGCGCCTTAGGAATCCTTGGCTCGGTGAGGGGCTAAGGCACCCCGATTTACTAAGGCTAACTTATCTCTAGCGGGTATTGTTCAGCACATGGGAGTCAGGATTGATCCTAGCCCCTTGCATAATTATTTATGCAATGGTGATTTTACCCCTCAACAAAAGCTATACCTCTTTTCTAGCATAACGAGCTCATCTTTGCCGAGTCCTACGGGTTCCTTGGCCTTCGTCATGTGCTGTACCTTCACAGCTGTTCCAACTTGCTGCCATGTGCATGCCACATCGGATTGCACCACGCATCTATGATGGTACTCATGCAACCATGAATCACAAAATACTGATGCGGTTTTGAGCAAAAGGTGATAGCTAGTTTTGAGCAAAAGATGACAGATAGAAGAGAATGCCAAGCTCCAGTTGGTTAAGTTGTATCAAGAAAAAGAAACGGAGTGCATCCATTTCGCAAAGGCAAGTGCAGCTTTGGAAGAGAATTACTACGAAGAAAACCTCGATCACATATGGAAGAACGCATCAGTCCATGTGTTGGAGAGCTCGTTAGAGGTGGATGAACATCGGATTGCATTTGCATGGTGGAATCTTGTTGGTCTGTTGGGTTGAGAGAGCTTTTGAAACTCCCCTGGCAAGTGGCAAAGGGTCCATTCTTTTATGCCGCGACCTTTCACCATCTCGGAAAAGCTATCAACTCATGCTGCTCATCAATCATTGATCACGACCATTTGTATTTGATGAGGGGTAAAATCATCATTGCATTATGATTGCTCACATTGGCGATGGTGTCGCGCCCAATCCAAACGTCCTGCTGGCCAGCTGGCGTAACATTCTAGCGACGAGGTCAAATCAGCTTTGATGAGGTCGGGTCACCCTGACAACCCGATCACCTTTACACTTCAGCCATCTAAGCCGAGCTATCCTTATTCCTCAATAACCCGAGCTATCCTTATACTTTGGCCATCTAAGCCGAGCTATCCTTATTCCTCGGTAAGCTGAGCTATCCTAATACTTCGGCCATCCAAGCCGAGCTATTCCTCGGTCATTCGAGCCGATCCATTCTACACCTCGGAAAACCAAGTTATTCCTCATTCAGGCCAAACCACGGCATTCAAAATACCTCTGTGAAATTCGGCGGGAGAGTTCGAATCCACTATAACTGAATAAGACTCCAGGCGACAATCATGCCTAGAAGTGGCCTAGGATCTGCGAGAGTGGCCTAGGTCTGTGTGATCATCGAGCCTCAAAGCATCAACCGGCTCTTCCAGCCATCGATCCTCTAACTGATAAGATACGGACCCTACCGGCATCATAACAAACTCGATTCGAATCCTAACAGTCTTCAGACCCCATCCAGGGTACGTCCAAGGAATCAGGTGATCACCTATAAATACCACAACATTCCAACCTTTCAGGTATGCGCGTAAACTCTAAGACAATCCCTTATGCATTCATTTCACTCACTGAATCTCATACTCCATTAGAGCTCTCACAAGAGCATGGAGAACATTCCTCTGTGAGTCTTCTCCTCACATCTGCTTGCTGTGAATTTCACTGACTTGGGCATCGAGGGTCCTCCGTAGAGGGCAACCCCACAGCACCCTCTGCGTGCAGACTGTCTTGCAGTTCCATCCCGAGGCGACGAGATTGGCATCCGGATCAGGAGCCGGAAGCGCACCCGAGTCGGAGAACGGATTTTTGCGGCAACAGATTGGCGCTAGAGGAAGGGCCTCAAGTCCCATAAACTTGTGATCAGGAGACAAGACTCAAAAATCAGAGCAAAGCATCCTCTAATGGCCAATCGAAGAGAGCTACATCTGAAGCTCAAGACCAGGCCACCTCTCAAAGGCCTGATCCGATTAGCGTGCAGCACCTCCGCTACCACCGCCAACTGAAACTCCTTCACCGCCGCAATGGCCCCTGGACCAGTCACCACTCTGGTTCAGCAGGTCCAGGCATTGACCTAGCTGGTCCAGGGGTTCCAGGCGATCCCTAGAACTGCTATCCCTGCCTCTCAGCCCCATGAGGAGGCCACTACCCCTACCCCGCCAGCGATTTCTTCTTTCGATCCGCCTGGGGCGGCGGATCGCGGTCACCGGCCCGCAAAGGCGAAGCCGACACTGCAGTGAGCTGGAGGGAAGAGCCCGTTCAGATCCAGACGGGTTCGCTCCCCCTCCCCGGTGTCTTCCCAGGATTCGACACCGCTGCCATCTTCTCCTCACCCGATCCCTCATACCACTCTGATGAAGGGATCAAATAGCAGATGCAGGAGATGCGGCAAGAGTGGTGTCGGAGTTGGACGCCGCCAGGCAAGCTCCTCCATCCCAGCCGAAAGCGGAGCAGGGCATCCCTTCTCGAGAGGATCATGAGGAAGTGATTCCCCCTCATGTCAAGCTCCCTACCATCGAGCCGTATCATGGATCCACCGATCCCGATGACCATCTCAGCAGCTTCAGATCCATCATGATGTTCCACGCGCATCAGATGCGATCCTCTGCAGAGCCTTCCCCTCCACTTTAAGGGGATCTGCCCGAACCTGGTTCAACAGCCTAAACCAGGTTCCATTGATTCTTTTGACGAGCTGAGCTGTCTGCTCATTAGCCAGTTCGTTAGCAGCCGTCGCCAGCGACGGAGATCGACTCCCTCTCCGAGATCAAGCAGAGAGGGGGAGTTGCTAAAGAGTTACCTTGGCCGCTTCAACACGGCCCTCCTAGAAATCGACCATCTCAACCACGAGGTGGCCATGTTCGCCCTGGCCGAGGAGTGTCCAAGGAGGGAACTTTTACTTGGCCCTGGAGGTGAATTACCCGAAAAGCCTTTCGGACATGATGTCCCTGGCGACAAATACGCCAGAGTAGAAGAATCAAGGAGGTCAGCCCGGGCTGAACAACTGAAGAAGAAAGAAGAAAGGGCCCGGACAAGCAATGGGCCCACCGCCGCGCTAGCCCGCCTCGCCACCGCAGGGCTCCCACCGTTGCCTCGGGACCAAACTCGGAGTCCGGCCGAAGATTCGACTCTATACTCCCCTTACCGTGCCAAGAGCGCAGATCCTGATGGAGATCGAACGTCAGCTTTCTCGGCCCCCTCCTCTTCGAGGCAACGGAGCTCGGAGGGACCTGGCCAAGTACTGCCGCTTCCATCGGGACTACGGGCATGATACCAAGGACTGTTGGCAGCTCAAAAATGAGATCGAGCAATTGATCCGATAAGGCAGACTGAACCGGTTTAGGGGCCCCCCTGAGCCGATTAATGAAGAGAATTGCCAGCCTGAGCCTCGCCAGCTCCACCGCCAAATCCTCCAGTTATCGGCAACGTTAATGTGATAACGGCGGCCGGATCCCCATCTTCTTGGCCAGGCAAGGAGGAGAACCCGCCGAAAAAAGCACGGGTCGATGAGCTCACTTTCTCTGATGAAGACCTTGGGAAGTACAGTACCCTCATGATGATGCTCTGGTTGTATCTTTAAATATGAACAATTATGATGTACACCGGATTCTGGTTGATAGTGGAAGCTCTGTTAACGTTCTGTATTTCGATGCCTTTGTGAGGTTAAAATTTTAGGTAGAAAGCCTCCAACTGGTGGAGTCCACCCTGGTGGGCTTCACAGGTGATTCCATAATCCTGAAGGAGTCATCACTCTATCGGTTCGAGCCGGCACTTGGCCCCATGTGGCTACTGTATTCATGGATTTCCTCATGACCAAGCTCAGATCTTCCTATAATGCCATCCTCGATAGACCAGGGCAAATCTCTCTCAAAGCCATCATTTTCATTCCCCATCTCGCCATGAAATTCCCCACTGAATGGAGAGTGGGGGTTATTCGAGGAAGCCAGATAGTAGCTCGGCATTGCTTTGTTGCCGACCTCCAATCCAGAAAGCCCGAGGTGGACGTGCTGGATGCTCGAGAAGATCTCGTCAAACAACGAGGAGAGCCCGCCGAAGAACTAGAAAAGATACCACTCGATGAGGCTCGGCCCGACCGAACTATAAAGGTCGGATCGCAGCTAGAAGGAAAGCTTTGACGGGAATTGATCGAGTTCCTTCGGAGGAATGCCGACGTCTTCGCCTGGTCTGCATCGGATATGCCTGGAATCAGCCCAGACGTCCTAGTCCACCACCTCAGCGTGGACGAAACTTCCAGGCCCATTAAGCAGAAGAAGAGGAGCTTCACCCCAGAGCACCAAAAAGCCATCGAAGAAGAGGTGGATAAGCTCATCAAAGACAAGTTTATCCGGGAGGTTAGTTACCCCGACTGGCTGGCGAACGTGGTCATGGTAAAGAAATCGAATGGCAAATAGAGGATCTTCATTGACTTCACTGACCTCAATAAGGCTTGCCCAAAAGATAGCTTCCCTCTTCCGCGGATTGACCAGCTCATGGATTCAACTTCAGGGCATCAAATGCTAACCTTCATGGACGCTTATTCGGGCTATAACCAGATCCGAATGGCGCCCAAAGATGAGAAGAAAGCAGCCTTCATCACCGACCGAGGTATCTATTGCTACCGAGTTATGTCCTTTGGTTTGAAAAATGCAGGTGTCACCTACCAAAGGCTGGTCAACAAAGTCTTCAAGGAGCAAATCGGTCGGAACATGGAGGTGTATGTTGACGACATGTTGGTAAAAAGCAAGGAGGCATCCCAGCACATCGAGGACCTTGCAGAGAGCTTCGCCACACTTCGAAAATATCAGATGAAGCTCAATCCCACCAAATGCGCCTTCGGAGTCAATTACGGGAAATTCCTTGGCTTCATGGTTTCACAGCGAGGCATCAAGGCAAACCCTCAGAAAATCCAAGCCCTGCAGCAAATGGCTCCACCTGGGTCAGTCAAGGACGTGCAACGCCTCACCAGGAGGATAGCAACCCTCATCCGCTTCATTGCTTGATCGGTCAAGAAATGCCTTCCCTTCTTCAAGGTGCTTCGGTCGGCCAAAAACTTTAAGTGGACCCCAGATTGCTAGAAGTCCTTCGAAGACCTCAAGAAATACCTCGGCTCGCCTCCTCTCCTCAGTAGCTCGAAGCCAGAGGAGGTGCTGAACCTGTACCTGACGGTCTCTGAAGGCACTGTTGGCTCGGTGCTAATCAGAGAGGAGAACAGAGTCCAAAGACTTATCTATTATGTCAGCAAGCTGCTCAAAGACGCTGAATCGAGGTATACTCGGGTCGAGAAGATGGTCCTGGCTCTAGTGACATCGGTCTGAAAGTTGCGGCCATACTTTCAGGTGCATACTGTCATAGTCCTGACCGACCAACCTCTCAAGGCAATTATCCATCGTCCAGAAACATTAGGAAGAATGACCAAATGGGCTGTCGAGCTGAGCGAGCACAATATTCAATATCAGCCTCGTCCAGCCATTAAAGCCCAAGTTCTAGCGGACTTCCTCCTCGAATGCACCATACCCGAAGATAGCTCTATTTTGGATACCCCCAAACAACCAAAGCCTAGCGGCCCATGGTTGCTTCACGCCGATGGATCCTCCAGCGCAGGCGGTTCTGACGCTGGCCTAGTCCTCACCAGTCCGAAAGGCTCGACCTTTGAATATGGCATTTGCTTCTCCTTTTCGGCCTCAAACAATGAGGCAGAGTACGAAGCCTTACTCTTCAGACTCCGATCGCCCAGGAGCTTAAAGTCAAGAAGCTGATTGCCTACACCGACTCTGTTGGCCCAGATGGCAACCCAAGAGGGAGGGGTGAATTGGGTTCTTAAAAATTTAAGTCTTTTTAAACTTTAGTTGATTAGTTAGCAAAATGTGCAAGTGAGAGGCTAACTTTAATCAACACACAAGCAAATAATAAAGAGAGATAGAGAGAGAAAATATAGCACGGCAAACACAAGATAATTTTATAGTGGTTCGGTGCAACCAACACCTACGTCCACTCCCAAGATTCACTTGGGTCCACACTATAATCTCTTCGATTACAACCGAGTTGTTTTCCAAGCTCACAACTCAAACTTGTTGTTTTCTGGAATCACAAAGAACCCAGCCGGTTTTACACGGGCTCACCAGCACAAAACCCTACACGTTGTTTTTCACGGGCTCACAACTAACCCAACACAAGTACTCCGGCTTGCAACGAGGTATAATAACCTCCACTGATTCAATCAACTGATTGAATCACCAACAATCAAAATAACAGAGTTTAAATATCGAAATGCTCTCCTTGAGCAAATATACAAATCAAGTATAAAAAAAGGTTAAAAAAGCCTGATTAGATTACAGATGGTTGTGGCTTTGGCTTTCTTTCTTCTCCTCTTTAACTCCTCTTGAAGTATTGAATCAGGCCTCAGCAAGATTCTTGACCGTTTGAAAACTTTGGAGTTGAGATGAAGCTTTTTCCCTTTTTGTTGAATGTTGAAAATCCTTCGATTTGATCTTTGAAAAGCTTTTGGATTTTCTTTTGACTTTTGTGGATTGTTGATCTGGAGCAGATGAAACTTCCTCTTTGATTTCACTCCTTTTGAATCACTCTATTTGAACTAGAAGATTTTTTCAATAAAGCTCTGTTTTTCCCTCTTTTTGAAAGATATTCTTTTCTCTCTTTTTGATATCTCTCTTGATTATTTTGATATGAAAAGAGCTCCTCTATTTATAGATTCTGCAAAAATATATCCGTTAGAAACACAGAAATAGCCATTATTTGAAAATCTTATCGTTGGAGCTGATGTGTCATCGTGAAAAATTGTGCCCAGATTTCGAGAAGTCGACTCGAGCACTGTGTGAGTCGGCTCGAACAGTCGATTCCAGAAACACCTAACTTTCAGGGGTCGACTCGAGATATGCGGGGAGTCGACTCGAGAAGTGCTCAAAAATGAGCCTTTCTGCCGTCTGAGTCGAGTCGGCTCGCACAGTCCATGAGTCGGCTCGCGAAGGTTCAGGGGTCGACTCTTGAAAACTCAAGTGTCGACTCAGGACAACATTGAAAAATAGATATTTGGGGAGTCGACTCGGAAACCCTTGAGTCGGCTCAGAAGCGATACAAAAATCAGAAAAATGTTCTGATAGACTTTAAAACTCGTCCCAAATAAATTTAAATATAATGTGACTTGAATACATTAAATATGACATTAAGCATGAATTCAAGACATGTTTCAAGAAATCATTGATTGAAATATAATGTGTAAAAATTCCTTTTTGAAATCTTCAATATAGAGTTTGAAACTTCTTTTTCAAATTGATTCAAAACTCAGTAAATTTAAACATTTAGAGTCCATTGCTTTCATTTTGAATAAGCTCAAGGTTTTTGATAAGTAAACTCATTGTTTCCTTTAAAATATTCATGGCTTTTGGAAATCATCAAAATCAATAGAGTTGGGGCAATTATGTTTTAATAATTTCTCAACAATCTCCCCCTTTTTGATGATGACAAAAACATTGAGTATATGCATTATAAAATTGAAAAATTTATGATACCAAAATCAACTTTTGTGTTCATGGAAAGGCTCCCCCTCAATGAGGTAGCTCTCCCTATGAACCTCAATTTTATAATTCATTCAAAATTTTAAATTCAAAAACTTAAGCAAATAAACCTTTTTCTTTATGAAATTCAAATTATCTCTTCCCCTTATATGAAACATATATTTTCTTTTTCTTATTTAATTCTCTCCCCCTTATTTAATTAGGGCAATTAAAAGCATATAAGGTTTAAACAAATCTCTTCCTCTTAAATATGATGATGCATATACGATTAAATCATATAAATCTCTCCCCCTTTTTTGTAATCAACAAAAAGGTTGAGATGCATCAGAGCATCAACTTGATTAAATTCATTCGAATTCATTCAGCATCTAAGTTATCAATTGAGTATTGAGATATTCAAAATTATATCAAATTAAACATAAGCATTCAAGGATATTCAAAGGTACTCATAATTGAAATGAACATAACTTTTCTCATTACTTCAAAATTATGTCAAATTACATCAAAATGTAACACAATCTCATTGTAATGAAATTAAACTAACTTGAATTCATCAAAGTTCAAATACAGTCATATTAAAGCAAAACTTCCTAGATACAATCTAGTAAGGAAATCTAGAAATACAAAATATGATAAGTATCAAAATCATTTGACACGCTTGAAAATTATACTCTTTAAGTGTCCAATCATTTCCATGATATCATCCTTTTGTGATTTGTTAAAGTCATTCATAGTTACTTGAATCTGATCAACTGCTGCATCAATATCTCTTCTTAACTGATTGGTTCTATCAAGATACACATTGGATCCATCAGCTATCCCTTGAAGTCTTTCAAATATCTTCTTAAGCTCAGCATTGAGTGAATCCACATGGGTACCAACAGAAAATGAAATAAGTCAAGTCTTGAAATGATGTCTTCCTTTAATTCTCTAATATCTTCTCTCAATTGACCAATTTCATCTTTCCTTTGATTATCAAATTCTGCAAACATAGCTCTAAGTTGACATAACTGCTCATCTGAAAATCTCACAAAAGAAGATGAAGTCTGAGGTGGAGGAGAATAATGCATGCTAGGTCCTGCCTCAGACGGTCCAGCAACAGAAGGTCCAACCTCAACCTCAGCTCCAATGTCTTCAACTCTGTCCTCCTCAACTCTAACATCTTCTTGACCTTTTCTTATCCAACTACCATTAACTTTCTTGAAGCCCATGCGGTGAATAGTGGCCAATGAATAGTAGTCAGTATGTCTCAAATTTCTTCTGGGCTCACTATCACTAATATCAATTGCTTGGCTTCTGAATAATTGTGTCAAGATCATACCATAGGGAAGACAGGATTTCCTCTTACTCCCACAATCAGCTATATACCATAATATCATAATAGGTAAGTTGATTGGCTTGCCTGAAACTACAGCATCCATAACAAAGATATCCCTCTCAGACAAGTAGTCAAAACGGCCTGTCTTAGGGAAAAGAATCCTGCTGCAGATGTTGTGAAGCAATCTTAAGTCCAGTGGCAGCTGATTGGCAAATACTTCTTCAAATCCCTCAAAATTTCTATTCAATAATCTTGTAAGGGCTGGTGACCTATCCTCTGGGTCAAAAGTGGAAGGTCCTGATAGGGGTAAGTCCAATAATTTAGAGAGAATGATGGCAGTGACATTCAAACCAATTCCTCTAATAGTGTTGATCAAACCATTGTCCCCTCTAGACAAATTTCTATAAAACTCTTTAACTAATGCTGGGTATGTAGGACAGTCTAAGGAGCATATCTTTTCAAATCCCATTTCCTTCAACTGTGACCCTACAAGCAATCCCTCTCTCT
The DNA here is from genome assembly GCA_900491605.1 of Calamus simplicifolius. Taxonomy (NCBI): domain Eukaryota; kingdom Viridiplantae; phylum Streptophyta; class Magnoliopsida; order Arecales; family Arecaceae; genus Calamus; species Calamus simplicifolius. The sequence goes on from UESW01004208.1 coordinate 630,958, forward strand.
CAAACAAATCAAAGTCAAACTTCCTTCCCGTAGTAATGACTCTACTCGCAAGGTGATCTACCTGAGGAGTAGTGGCAGTAGGAGCAGGCGAATCGTCCGAAGAGGAAGCAGGCGAAGAGTCCGGAGTCGGCTCACGAACGGGTCGACGCACGGTCTTCTTCCTTTTCATCCCGGCACGGCTACTACTAGCACCACGGGTTTTGGGGGCCATTGAATCAAGGTGGAATGATTGCTTAAGGATTTTGGAAGATTTTGGAAGGTTTGAAGGGTTTTGGAGGGTTTTGAGAATGATTTGGAATGATTAGAATCGATCGATGGGTCAGCTCGTGCCCTAATAAAGCGATTTGGACCACGTCGAGTCGACTCGCGCAAAGCATAGAGTCGGCTCGGGTAAGTCACAGAGCACAGACACGATCTCGAGTCGACTCGCTCAGAGAAGGGGTCGACTCCTGAGTTTCAGCAGAAACTCGAGTCGACTCCGATACTCTCGAGTCGGCTCCGAAACCATTTCAGAGTAAAAAATCGAAATTTTTTAGAGTGTTTGAAATGAACCCGGATTTGATCTTTGAGTATGATTAAAAATCATGGATTTTGATAGATCAAATTGATATGAGTTCTAGATAAAATTTCTTAAGATTTTGAGAAATTGAAAGAACTCTAGATATATTTCCTTAGAGGTTTCAAAATCTATCCAAAAGGGTTACAAATTCCTAACTCTCCTCTAAGATAACAAAATCTTTCTTCGCTTAAAGGTTTTGTAAAGATGTCAGCTAGTTGTTCTTCAGTGTTTACATAATCTAAACAAATTTCATCATTAGCTACATGTTCCCTTATAAAATGATATCTAATTTCTATGTGTTTTGTCCTTGAGTGTTGAATCAGATTTTTAGTTAAATTGATTGCGCTAGTGTTATCACATCTTATGGGTGTTTTATCAAGTGTGATACCATAGTCTTCAAGTTGTCGCTTAATCCATAGGATTTGTGCACAGCAACTTCCAGCTGCTACATATTCAGCTTCAGTAGTTGATAATGCAACTGAATTTTGCTTTTGCTAAACATGTGATTAAGTTACTTCCTAAGAAATGGCATGCACCACTTGTGCTTTTTCTATCTAGTTTACATCCAACATAATCAGAATCCGAATATGCAATTAGGTTTAAAGTTGAGTCTCTAGAATACCATAAACCTACATTTTTCGTTCCATTTAAGTATCTTAAAATTCTTTTAACAGCTATTAAATGTGATTCTTTAGGTTCAGATTGAAATCTAGCACATAAACATATGAAAACATAATATCTGGTCTACTTGCTGTTAAATAAAGAAGAGATCCATAATACCTCGATAATACTTTTGATCAACCTTCTTACCTTCTTCATCTTTGTCCAGCTTGCATGAAGGACTCATTGGAGTTCCGAGGGGTTTCATTGTTTCCATACCAAACTTTTTGAGTAGTTCTCTTGTGTATTTGGTTTGGTTGATAAAGATTCCCTCCTTGCATTGTTTGATTTGGAGTCCAAGGAAGAAGTTGAGTTCTCCCATCATGCTCATCTCGAATTCTCCCTGCATCAACTTTGCAAATTCTTGACAAAGAGAATCGTTAGTAGCACCAAAAATAATGTCATCTACGTATATTTGTACTACAAGCAAATCTTTATTTTTTCTTTTCAAAAATAGTGTTTTATCAACATTACCTCTTGTAAAATCATTTTCTATTAAGAATTTACTTAACCTATCATACCAAGCTCTAGGTGCTTGTTTCAAACCATATAAAGCTTTGTGCAATTTAAAAACATGATTTAAAATTCGTGATCTTCAAAACCTGGTGGTTGTTCTACATAAACTTCTTCATTTATAAATCCATTTAAAAATGCGCTTTTAACATCCATTTGAAATAAGTTAAAATTCATGTGACATGCAAATGCAAGTAATAGTCTAATGGCTTCTAATCTAGCTACTGGTGCAAAGGTTTCATCAAAATCAATACCTTCCTCTTGATTATATCCTTTTGCAACTAATCTAGCTTTGTTTCTAATTACTATGCCATTTTCATCTAATTTATTTCTAAAAACCCATTTTGATCCTATTACTGAATGATTTTTAGGTCTTTCAACTAGTGTCCAAACATTATTTCTAGTAAATTGATTAGTTCTTCTTGCATTGCTATCATCCAATTATTATCTTTCTCGGCTTCTTCAATAGTTTTAGGTTCTATTTGAGAGACAAATGCAAGATGATTATTAATATTTCTCATAAATGATCTAGTTCTTATTCCTTGAGAAGGATCACCTATAATCAATTCCTTAGGATGACTATAAGCATATCTCCAATCTCTTGGAAGATCTATATCATTATGATCATTATTAACATCACCGACCTTATGTGAATCATCATCTTTAGCCTCTTGTTCATGATCAGAAGATACTTCAATATTAAGTTTTTCAAAATCTTTTTCAATTATGTTTGTATCTTCCTCATCATCAATCTTTTCGAATCCAGTTGCTAAAGATTCATCAAAAACTACATGTATGGATTCTTCTACTATTAAGGTTTTCTTGTTAAAGATTCTATATGCCTTACTAGTCGTTGAATAACCTAGAAAAATTCCTTCATCAGATTTAGCATCAAATTTTCCTAAGTTGTTTTTACCATTATTATGAATGAAACATTTACATCCAAATGCATGAAAGTATTTTATATTTGGTTTTCTTTCATTCCATAATTCATAAGGTGTTTTCTTTAATATTGGTCTTATTAATGCTCTATTTAAGATGTAACATGATGTGTTAATTGCTTCCGCCCAAAAATACTTTGGTAAGTTGCTTTCGCATAGCATGGTACGGGCCATGTCTTCTAAGGTTCTATTTTTTTTTCAACTACACCATTTTGTTGTGGAGTCCTAGGGGCTAAAAGTTATGATTAATTCCATTTTCAGAACAAAAACTTTCAAATAAGTGATTTTCAAATTCAGTTCCATGATCACTTCTTAGAGACACTATGGTAGTGTTTTTCTCATTTGTGACTTTCTTGAAGAATTTCAGAAATATCAGAAAGTCTCATCTTTGTGAGCTAAAAACATCACCCAAGTGTACCTAGAGTAATCATCTACAATCACTAAACCATATTTCTTTCCTCCTAGACTTATGGTTCTAGTTGGTCCAAATAGGTCCATGTGAAGTAGCTCTAGAGGCCTAGAAGTTGAAACAGTGTTTTTAGATTTGAAAGAACTTCTAGTTTGTTTTCCAAATTGACATGCATCACAGATTTTGTTATTTTCAAAATCTAACTTAGGTAAACCTTTAACTAAACCCATCTTAATTAGTTTTGAAATAAGGTGTGTGCTTGCGTGACCTAATCTACGATGCCATAACCATCCAATCATTTATTTAGCATTGTCAGCAATTAGGCAATGACTACTTTCAGATAATTTGTCTAAGTCAACTAAGTACACATTGCCATGTCTATAACCAGTAAAAACAATGCTATCATTAATGGAATCAGATACTATGCAAATAGAAGATTTAAATGAAACATTAAAGTTCTTATCACATAGTTGGCTTATACTAATTAAATTGTGCTTTAAACCATCAACATAAAGTACATTATCAATAAATATAGATGGAGTTATGCGAACTTTACCAAGGCCCATAATTTGACCTTTACCGTTATCGCCAAACGTCACAACTCACCTTTCTTTTCTTCTAGGGTGATGAATTCCTCTTTGTCACCCGTCATATGTCTTGAGCAGCCACTATCAAGTACCACTTTTTCTTTGATCTTTTGGCTACAAGACATTCCTGCAATATAATCAAACTTTATGTTTAGGTACCCAAGCTTTCTTGGGTCCTTATGGTTAGTAGCAACAAAAATTGTTCCTTTCGGAACCCATATTTTCTTTGCTTTAACATTTAACTTGTTGTTATTATTTAATGTTTTGCATTCAAATGATTTATGACCTTTTTCATTGCATTTAAAACAAGTTATATTACTTTGATTGGCTTTTACAAAAATATTCTTTAAAGATTTTGTTTCCTATACGTATTATAACCTAGGCCAGCTTTATCGAAAACAGCTTTTTGATTATCTAAAATCATGTTTAGTTTAGTTGAACTTAAGGTGAATTTCTCAACAATGTCTTTATATTTCATTGTTTCCTATACTTCTTTCTTTAATGAATCATTTCTTTAACTTGTGTTCTTTTTCTAAAGCTAAGGTTTCTAATTGATCTTTTAAATCTTTTGTTGAGTTTTTAGTTTCAGATTCAACAAATCTATTTCTTGATTAAATTATCTCTTTCTTTGCTAAGTTCTTCTTTTTCATTAGTTAAGTTCTTAACTTCTAAAGCTAATTCATTTTTACTTTTAGCTAAGCTAATATTGTCATTTTTCAAAAACTTATACTTCTTTTTCAAAGATTTAAAGTCAATCATAAGTTCATTGAAAGCCTCAAACATTTCATCAAAAGTGAATTCATCATTTGAGTTTTCAGAACTTACCTCATTGTCGTTGTCGTCGTTGTTGGCCATGAAGCAGATATTGGCAACTTCCTTTTGTTCTTCTTCTTCCGACGAGGAAGATTCATCAGACCATGTTGCCATGTATGCTTTCTTCTTTTTCTTGTAGGCCTTTTTCAGCAAAGGACAATCATATCTAAAGTGCCCTGGCTTTTTACACTCATAACATACTAAGGGCTCTTTCTCTTTTTCTTTCTCCTTGTCCTTTTTCTTTTCTTTCTCTCAAT
>UESW01004208.1:639319-744145 GCA_900491605.1 Calamus simplicifolius
ACCTTGGTCGCGCCAAGTAAATATATATCACAGCCGGGCTGGGAGGACTCCGTACCTTGGCAGCGCCAAGTAAAATATAATCTTTATAAATCCTCGACTGGGCCGAGCGATCTCCATACCTTGGCAGCGCCAAGTAAAATATAATCTTGAAGCCTCTGCCAAACCGAGTGATATATTATTTGAAGCCTCAGCCAATCCAAGTGACGATCTCTGTACCTGGCAGCGCCAAGTAAAATATAATCTTTATAAATTCTCAACTGGGCCGAGCGATCTCTGTACCTTGGCAGCGCCAAGTAAAATATAATCTTTATAAATCCTCGGACGGGTAGAGCGATCTCCGTACCTTGGCAGCGCCAAGTAAAATATAATCTTATAAATCCTCGGCTGGGTCGAGAGATCTCCATACCTTGGCAGCGCCAAGTAAAATATAATCTTTATAAATCCTCAGCCGGGCCAAGCGATCTCCGTACCTTGGCAGTGCCAAGTAAAATATAATCTTTACAAATCCTTGGCCGGATCAAGCGATCTTCGTACCTTGGCAGCGCCAAGTAAAATATAATATTTATAAATCCTCGGCTAGGCCTAGCGATCTCCGTACCTTGGCAGCGCTAAGTAAAATATAATCTTGAAGCCTCGGCCAAACCGAGTGATATATTATTTGAAGCCTCGGCCAATCTGAGTGACGATCTCCGTACCTTGGCAGTGCCAAGTAAAATATAATCTTTATAAATCCCTGATCGGGCCAAGCGATCTCCGTACCTTGACAGCGCTAAGTAAAATATAATCTTTATAAATCCTCGGCCGGGCCAAGCGATCTCCATACCTTGGCAGTGCCAAGTAAAATATAATCTTTATAAATCCTCGGCCGAGCCAAGCGATCTCCATACCTTGGCAGCGCCAAGTAAAATATAATCTTTATAAATCCTCGGCTGGGCCGGGCATCTCCGTACATTGGCAGCACCAAGTAAAATATAATCTTTACAAATCCTGGCCGGACCGAGCGATCTCCGTACCTTGGCAACGCCAAGTAAAATATAATCTTTATAAATCCTCGGCTAGGCCGAGCGATCTTCATACCTTGGCTGCGCCAAGTAAAATATAATCTTGAAGCCTCAGCCAAACCAAGTGATATTATTTGAAGCCTCGGCCAATCTGAGTGACGATCTCCATACCTTGGTAGCGCCAAGTAAAATATAATCTTTATAAATCCTCGGCTGGGCTGAGCGATCTCCGTACCTTGGCAGCGCTAAGTAAAATATAATCTTGAAGCCTCAGCAAACCGAGTGATATTATTTGAAGCCTTGGCCAATCTGAGTGACGATCTTCATACCTTGGCAGTGCCAAGTAAAATATAATCTTTATAAATCCTCGGCTGGGCCGAGCGATCTTCGTACCTTGGCAGCGCCAAGTAAAATAATCTTGAAGCCTTGGCCAAACCGAGTGCTATATTATTTGAAGCCTTGGCCAATCCGAGTGACGATCTCCGTACCTTGGTAGCGCCAAATAAAATATAATCTTTATAAATCCTCGATCGGGCCGAGCGATCTCCGTACCTTGGCAGCACCAAGTAAAATATAATCTTGAAGCCTCGGTAAACCGAGTGATATATTATCTGAAGCCTTGGTCAAACTAAGTGATACATTATCTGAAGCCTCAGCCAGACCGAGTGATATATTATCTGAAGCCTCGGTCAAACAAGTGATACATTATCTGAAGCCTCAGCCAGACCGAGTGATATATTATCTGAAGCCTCGGTCAAATCGAGTGATATATTATCTGAAGCCTCGGCCAAACCGAGTGATGTGTTCTTAAAGCCTCGGCCTGAACGAGCTATTTCTCAAACACTCTGACACGATTAAGACATCCTGCTATGCTTCAGTAGAGGTTAGTAACCTTCCTCCGTTATCAGCAAGATGACGCAAGTTATTTCTTTTCAAGGAAATACGTACTTCGTTCCTTAAATAGGACCATGTTTGTTGCATAAGTCCATAGGGCCGCCTAGGCCTTTCTCTGACCCACACAGAGACAAACACTTCCTCCACAGGGGATCAAATAACATGTTGGCAAAAATAAAGTAGTAGGAACGCTACTGAACTTATAGATTATGCTACGGATTGGAAAGCATAAAATGAGAGTGGCAACTCTCGACACAATTACATCAGAAAAAGAAACAGATGTTGAAAGAAGAAAGAGCAGAAACTTTCTTTATTAATGAAAAGATTACAACCTCTCAAGAGGCATTACAAGTGCATCAAGGCACAGGAAATATAATAAAATAAAAAGCTCGGCTGAGCAGCTTCGGTCGATAGCGATGTCTTACATTCCACCTCAGAAATCAAAGAAACCAGACAAGCTCCATTGAGCCACTGGTTAAGGCCAAAGAGCAAAGTAGGCCATCCACGAATCCCTCGGATGAACACATGAAGGGATCATAACCAGGTCAAGACCCGTGGATGCTTATGCCAATGAGGCATCCCCCAAAATGGGATGCTGGACTGCTAGCTACTGCCCGACAATAAAAGGCAGAGAACCAGCAGTCCAACATCGCCTCCTCCTTCTTCACGTGGGAAAAGATTCCTCAGGCGAATGAGCTGAGGAATCCAAATCGAGGGGGGAGGCGAAGTTCATGTAAACCATGGGGGATACGTATGCTTTGCATTTCCTGTGGTCCCCATGGCAAGTGACAAAGGACACATAGGAAGTGCATATGTGTGCCCCCCATATACCCCCCTCCCATGCGCTCTCCATATAACCTCCGATAATTCCTCCCTTGAGGACTGCTTGCTCTTCAGCAGCTTCTTCATCGCCCCAGCTATCTGGGATGAGCCAGCTTTCAAAAGGGAAGCTCAGTCTCTCCACTCCCGATGAGACAGACACCATGGAAACCCTTACGACTCACAGGAAAGAAAAGACTTTGAGGGATGGCCTGGCACAGTCCACTTCCAACCCCTTTTTATAGACAAACAAGCCGGGGGTGGTCATTAATGAAGGGAGCCCTGGAATTCAAAATTCCTGGGCTTCGCTATCATGTGGCAGTTCAGGATAAAAGGGCGCTTTCCGAAGTGCACCAAACACATTTCCCAGGCCATGATGCATGACAAAAGATTTTCTCTGATCTCGAATCGAGAGCCTTAAATGCAAGAAATCGTCCACCGGTCCTTGAGATATGGGCAGGCCTGAGAAATCGCCTTGTGAAAACGATGCCATCCAACGACAATCGAATGCTTATCGCATACGTTAAAAAGACCCATGTTGGAAAAGACCAACGGGATAAATACCTTACGTAAAAAACAAAGCGTCCTTCGGTGAGTTACAAATCCGTCTCACTCGCTTAGGCAGAAAACGAGATGATTTCTTATAGACCAGGCTATCCGGAAATCTCGGCCCTAGTCAAAGTACTCGCGCAGTCTTTGGTCGTATCGCGCCGAACCATTTTATGCCTCGGCCAAACGAGCCAATTTCTTACTTCGGATAGACCAAACTATCCACCTAGCCTCATCCTCGACCAGGACGTTTCCTAAGGTTCTGGCTGAGCTATTCCCTTCTTCGGCATGCCGAACCATCTGCTAGGCCTCGGCCTTGACCGAGACATTCCTTAAGTTCAAACCGAGCTAGCTCACATCAGCAAAGCCAATCGGTTCAACTTCGAATAAACAGGACATTCAATTCGGAAAGGAACACGAATTGATTGTTCGCCATCTGGAAAAACTCACGACAAAAGATCGTCCAAAAAAGACAAGCAAGTGAAGACGAAAGATCCATTCATTAAAAGTTTCAGCCAGGTTACAAATCTAAGAAGCAAAAATACACAGCGACCCTTAAGAATCAGGGCTCGGATCAGTTCCAGGAGCTTCCTCGATAACATCCGGGAGGACTCGACTCGCTTCACCCACTTCGAATGTCGAAGGAAAAATCTCGGGTTCCTCAGCAGCGAGCTGAGGGCATTCTTCGGAAGCCATGGCTTCATTAGGGCCCAGGATAGCGTCAAGATCGACGTTGAAATATCCTCGTACTCAACTTCTTTGGCCCGGGGTAGGCGTCAAATGTTCGGCATCCAAAAAAGATAAATCCCACTCGGGATGCGCCCGGGAGATCTTTGCTTGAGTCTCCTCCTCACCGAACCTAAATGCATCGGCACAACCCTCTCTATGCTCTTCGAAAAATTAGATAGAATTCTTGTACTCCTCCACAACCGAAGCGATTGGTTATTGGCTTCAGTTAACTAGCCCCAAGATCGACGTTCATCTGACGGCTCATAGACAATTCCCCCTTAGAGCTTTAAATTGCTCCTGCACCTCGAACTCGATTTTGCCCATCTGCAAAAACACAGAACATTCAAGCCCACGAACAAAAGAAAAGTACCGAAAGCAAACTAATGGGAAGACGCTATACCTCTTTCTCCCGTCGAGCCTCTCATTGCTCAGCTCCTGAACCCTTTCCAAGGCCTTCAGCTTAGTCGACTTATTTTGTTGAAGACCCTCCTTGAGGTCATTAATTCGGGATTGCTTATCCCCAACTTTCCGCCGAGATCGATCTAGATCTTCAGTAAGTCGAGCAATCTGCTCATTTTGCCATTTCAACCGATTCTCCATATCGGCGAATTCCTTATTCAGATGGCGAGCTGATCCCGCTGCCGCCGACACTTATGCTCCTCCTCCTGAGCCTCTTACTCCAATTATTTCTATCTTCGGTATGACTAGCCCTCAACTGGTTCCACCTTTTGTCGAAATATTGCTGCATGGTCCTAACGTCGTCGTCATGCTTCGCCTTAATCTGGGATAACTTGAGGCAAGCCTTGCCAATTGCTCGCCAAAACCCTGAAGCTCTTTTACTTGGGTTTCGAGCCGAGAGGCCCTTTCAGCTGCAAGGCGGTTAGACTCGCTCGCCCTTTCAAAATCCGCCCTGATGGACACCAAGGCCCTTGAGAGCCGACTGATTGAATCTACCCTCGCCCGAAGGTCGGCCGCTTCCTTCCTGGCCTGAGCGCAGGCCCTAATAGCCAAATTTAAACGCCAAATCAGTGCTCTTGTGACCAAGGCGTGCTACGAGAAAAACACAAGTAAGAAACCATAGCACGGTCGACCAATCAAGAATTACAACCTTGGTACAGTAGCTCACCCGGGAGATGTAGTTTGAAGCCATCGTCATGAGAGTAGCATTACTAATTTGGGGAGAAGGAAAGCATCCTTCGACGCCCGAGCTGGCTGAAAGCCGCTTCAATGATATCTTTGGCGGTGGGCTCGTCCGTCGAGAAACTCCCTTCCGCACGCAGGACGGACCTCATCAAGGTGGTGAGCATATCATCCACCTTCAGGCTGTGGACGAAGGAGCTCATGGCCAAAGAACTGGCCTGAGGGATTCCGACCCGAGGAATCATCCGCTCAGCTTCTCCTGTCAGAACTCTAACCTGCAAGGCCTCGAATGCTTCGGCCTCGACGGAGGGAACCTCGGCCCGAGTACCCCCTTCATCCAGCGATTCCTCTTCCTCTTTGGCTACTGCCCTATTTTCGGCAGACTCCATTTGAACTTCAATTTCTTGCACGGCATCCCCTGGTGCCATAGCAGAGACACCCTCAATAGGAGGCACTTCGACCTCCACCAACCTCTTTACAGGTGGCTCCACTTGAGCCTCGGCAGCCACCGCTACCTCTCCTGACCCCTCCGCCTGAGCGGGGGTCTCTTCCACGCGCTGTGGACTCCTCACCACTGGTGACTGAGGAACCTCCGGTAGGAGGATCGCCGGACCGACTGGCGACATTTTCTCGGCATCGTCTGACATAACTACTATTTGAAGGGGAGGAACCTCGACGGTTCTTTTCGAGCTTCCCCCAACGACCTCCTCTCCTGTCTCACCTCCCTCCAGCAGGGAGGGCTTATCGGTTACAACTGGCGTTTTCACCTCCTCCCTCTTTGAAACAGAGGAGCAGCGGCCAACATCGTCTCTCCTAGACTCCTTCGAGCGAGACCCGAAAGGACGAGCCCTCTTCTCAGATCTATGCTTATCACCAGAGCCAGAGCCCCTGATGCTTGCCCAGCTCCCTCCTTATTTGGCTCGCAAACACGGACCTCTCGACTAAAAACACAGCAGATGTTCAGTTAAGTAATGGCAAGATCATATAAGCATGTTGACCATTAGAGTAGACTTATCCTGAGGGTCGATGGAGCTAAGCTTGGCAGCGAAAAGGGCATCCTCTGCTAACAAGGTGCTGGCAAAGATCTCCTGACCACTGCGAAGGGTAGCCAGATCCCTTTTCTTCAGCTCGCTCAACTCCATACGCGCCTCTGGATCCTTCACATAACTTGCTCACCCTCTCAGAAAATCCGAGCCAATGTTTCCTTCGGCAATGAAAAATAGAGACTTCCACCCCTTTATCAAAGAAGGGTTATCAGAAATCATCTTAAATGACTTCCAGAGGCCAGTGTAGGGCCACTCAGAACTTCTTCCAAAAACCAGATTGTAACAAACTCGAAATAAGGGAAGAATCGCAGTCATCCCAACGCGACTGCACATTGAGATGAACCCGGCGTGATTGTGCCAGCTATTCGGAACCACCATCATTGGGCATATGTTGTAAAACCTCATCACTTCCTGTATCAATGGGTGAAGAGGGAATCGAAGGCCTGCCCTCAAGCTCTCCTCGTAGAAGAAGACTCCCCAGCTTATCTCGGTTGAAACCTGGTGCTCGGTCCTTGGCGCCCATAAGGCTACATCCAGAGGAACTCTATAGCGGCGATGGATCCTATCCAGGTCTTTTAAGGTTACCTCAGAAGCAACATCGCCTGGACCGCTCATGTTAGCTGAATAGGGGGTAAGACATGAACAGACAAGCAAAGGCTCAGAGAGAGAGCGAAAAATCTTTGTGGCAGGGACAAAGGAGCGTTGCAGAAGGAGCGCTGCCCCAACCCCCTTTAAATAAGTGCTCCAGAAAGAAATCCCTAGACGCCAAAGACCCCGATATGGGAACCAGAAATAAAGGACTTCTACCACGTGGAACCTCCGCTATCGCGACTTGTTGGAAATGAGGAGTTTCGTCCTCGAGCAATGGTGAAAAATGATGACGTAACAGCAGCCCGTCATTTAAGAGATCATCATTATCCGCCTTTTTGAATCCCCCAAATAAGATTACTCCAGAATTCTACTCCCTATATCCGAAATTACACTTTGGACTAGGGAGTGGGAGGCCTGTGATGAGGGATAAAATCGTCATTGCATTATTGACCGCTCACATTGGCGATGGGGCGCGCCCAATCCAAACGCCCTGCTAGCCAGCTGGCCAGCTGGCATAACATTCTAGTAATAAGGTCAAATCAGCTTTGATGAGGTCGGGTCACCCTGACAACCCAAACCACCTTTATACTTCGGCTATCTAAGCCGAGCTATCCTTATTCCTCGATAACTCGAGCTATCCTTATTCCTCGTTAAGCCAAGCTATCCTAATACTTCGGCCATCCGAGCCGAGCCATTCCTCGGTCATTCGAGCCGATCCATTCTACACCTCGGAAAATCAGGTTATTCATCATTCAGGCCAAACCATGGCATTCAAATACCTCTGCGAAATCTGGCGTGGGAGAATTCGAATCCACTATAACTGAATAAGACTCCAAGCGATGAATCATGCCTAGAAGTGGCCTAGGATCTGCGAGAGTGGCCTAGGTCTGTGTGATCATCGAGCCTCAAAGCATCAATCGGCTTTCCCAGCCGTCGATCCTCTAACTGACAAGATACGGACCCTATCGGCCTCATAACAAACTCGATTCGAATCCTAACAGTCTTTAGACCCCATCCAGGGCACGTCCAAGGAATCAGGTGATCACCTATAAATACCACAGCATTCCAACCTCTCAAGTACGCGCGTAAACTCTAAGACAACCCCTTACACATTCATTTCACTCACTGAATTTCATACTCCATTAGAGATCTCACAAGAGCCTGGAGGAACATTCCTTTGTGAGAGTCTTCTCCGCACATCTGCTTGCTGTGAATCTTTACTGACTTGGACGTCGGAGGGTCCTCCACAGAGGGCAACCCCCACAGCACCCTCTTCGTGCAGACTGTCTTGCAGGTTTCACTCCGAGGCGATGAGATCGATGTCCAGATCAGGAGCCGAAAGTACACCCGAGTCGAAAAACGAATTTTCACGGTAACAGTATTCATCATCATAACCGAGATCCTCCTATAACTTCCAAACATATAGGTCTGTTGATGGAAAGAATACTTCAATAGATTGGGTCAGAGCACCAGGAGTATTACTTTTGAAAATCATACGAGTCTAAAAAAATAGATAAAAAAAAATCATGGTTGAACCGACCATCTACTCCAGAAGTTATATTTCTTTATTGTGAAAGTTATGGTGGTATGGTTACAATTTATATTATCATTGTGTCGAAGATGTAGCCTTTTAGCAAAGACTACTGATCATCTGTTTTTTTCAATATATACCAAGGATCGGTTGTAGTATGGCAGCAGATGAGGCCACATCATGCCTCAATATGTTGACTCTTTTCCCTCCTTCAACGGTCGCAATTGAAGGATGATTAGGAACTCCGAACATAGTTTGTTATTGTTTATAAATGACTATTTCTTTCATAAAACACCCTTAAACCTAATTGGGTAGCTAGAGAGGCAATGAAAAATTCTAAGGAATACCTGCAGTTGAAGGACAATGCTATCATTCCTAATCCTAGCCTCTAAGATCCTATTTTATAACCTTCAGTGAATTATATCAAACATGTTGCTTGAATACCCCCTCAACTAGGTTGTTAAAAATAAACTTTGATAGTTCAGTCTATCAGGATGGAGCTGGAGTGAGGTTGGTTATAAAGGATCACTTTGCTCAGATGTTATTGGCTCTTGCTATTCTAGTAATTCGTACCACTTATGAAACTTTCAAATGTGTCGCATAGAATTTAGACAGCTGCTCAACATTATCAATCATCCAATTTGATAGTGAAAGGTGTTTCAACGACGATGATTCTTGACTCCATGAAAGGGTTTACTGTAAGCATCCCTATCTCACAAATCTGGTTTTCAGCCTTAAGAATAGAATGTCAACATATGAAAGGGAAGCAAAGCAAATGGCGGATTTCTTAGTAAATTCGGTAGTATGGGAAGGAGAAATTAAAATTTGGGACTCAGGTTTGCTGGCACATCTTCTTCAATCAGTTCGAGCAGATGCCCAGAGTCTCCTCTTTATGAGGAGCCAATCCTCCTTTGTCTTAATGTCATAGATTAAAAAAAATAGATCAGAGCTAAGTGCCACGTGTAAATAAATATGCATGCATGGTTAAAGTCCACTCCTATCATAATTCGAACAATCAATCATCATCAATACATCCATGAGACGACACATATAATATCCAGTGCCATCGTTTAGTGGGCTAAAACAACTTTGAAAACTAAAACAAAAGGAAGAACTCGGTTTCACTTGATAATAGTGAAAACTGGTTCTTAGCAGGAAAATTCTAGCACTACCAAGTGTATTATTGGACTCAAAATTAATGTTGGATAGGGAAGATGGCGAAGGATCACCGTCGTTGCAAATGAGTGCTTGAGACTAACCAAGACTTGGAGACCCTTTGTCTGGACCTAGAAGATCAGGTCAATTTCGAGATATAAATGTTTCATGCCCAAGGATGCTATCAGACTCACGGGCGTTGGTTGTTTGACCTTCATAGCCATAATGGTGGTCGGGTTGAGCTTTCTTCGCAACTGAAGCGAGAGTGCGCGCGCGCGCGCGCGAGAGAGAGAGAGAGAGAGAGAGAGAGAGAGAGAGAGAGAGCGTTCTCGGTATCCACCGAAGAGCTGGAAAAATTATTATTATTATTTTAATAGATAAAAACAAAGCAAAATAAATTTTTTTCTGTATTATAAGCAGAATAGAATAATTCCATTGAAATTTGAATTAAAATCCCTCATCCCTCTCATATGTTTGATTTACATAGAAATAAAACTCAAAACCAAGAGTTTGAGTAGGCTGAATTTTTCAGTTGAATATATCAAAAATATATTAAAAATTGATGTGGGAAAAATTGTCACCGCATCAATAAACATGCTCGTTGACTAAGGCTGAACTTTCTGGCTGAGCTACAGAACCGAACTTTCTGGCCGAGCTATAAAGCCGAACTATCTAACCGAGCTATCTCAGTGCATCGGAAGGGCTGAGCTATACCCAAACCTCGGCAGGCCTAAGCTATCTTAGTACCTCGCTAGGATTGATCCTCATCCTTTCAATGTAAGCCCATTGTTGCTTCAAACCATGCCGGATATCTCGGAGGATGAACCATCCTGATCGCAAAAATCGCGGAATAAGCTTTCCAAAATAAAAATAAAAGCCAAGTACAACACTTCGTCCATGATCAACGGAATTCCAAATTTTTGAAAAAGTACCCGTCAGCTTCATCAACTGTCGATCCCCGTAACTGACGCAATTCCGAGCTTATTGGATGCCAACTCCCTAAAATGTACTCGAAAAATCAGGTAACGACTCACCTCCTTGGTAGCGTACAATACCAAGTCCCTGGACCCCCCAAGTATGCTCTCGAAGGCAATCTAAGCTCAAAAAATAACTCTAGCAAAGGTCATTGCTCCTGAAAAATCATCTCAAGGAGGAAGATTCTTCTGCTAGAGCCTTCTTCTCTTATCTGTTTGTTTAGAATCTCCATTAACTTGGGCGTTGGAGGATCTTCCGCAAGGATCACCCCTTGTGATTCCTATGTGAGGACTGCCTTACAGGTTCATCCGAACGGGAGAGCGCTACCCAAATCCTGATGCGCACCCCCCCAAGCTAAAGAATGAATTTTTGCAGCAACAGATTGGCGTTAAAGAAGGACCCCAAGTCCCTTTAAAAACTTGAAACCAAGGAGACAAGGTTCCATACAAGAAGGATGATTTCTCAAGGGTCAACTATAAGAGAAGCAGTCATAAATGCTCCTAATCAGGCCACCTCTCAAAGGCCTGATCCCTTCAACAACACGACGCCTTTGCAGCCATCGCCGACCGAGATTCCTCCACCGCCAGCAGCCCGGTCACATAGGACCAGTTTGTCATGCTGGTCCAACTAGTTCAAGCCCTACTATAACTGATGCAGAGACTTCTTGGGGGCCTTCTTTCCGCTACAACCCCTCAGCAGCTTCCTAGTGGAACAGTCACCCCAATCCTACCGGTGCTCCCTCCATCTAACCACTGGAAGCCACCAG
This sequence comes from Calamus simplicifolius, assembly GCA_900491605.1. NCBI lineage: Eukaryota > Viridiplantae > Streptophyta > Magnoliopsida > Arecales > Arecaceae > Calamus > Calamus simplicifolius. The sequence goes on from UESW01004208.1 coordinate 650,516, forward strand.
CCTCCGCGATATAGAGAAGTTGAACCAGCACCGTGGAGGGGAGGAGATAGGAGCCTGCTCAGATCTCGTCAGGATCGCTCCTTACCTCCAGTATTATCTCGTGACAATTCAATGTCGTTGCCGCGATCCCCTTGTCCCATTTCTTCAACTGCTCGGGATGATGGGTTGCAACGACAACTACGCGCACCGAACCTACTGACGGTGACTGATGCTATTAAAATGATTAACCATGCCCCCATGTACGGCCAAGCGAAGAGAGAACCGGTTTGAAAGGGTCCAGTACGAGGGGCTCACCTCTTTAGATGAGGACATCAAAGAAATGTCGTGCTTTGAGGATATGGAACTCGGATCACTTCTGCAATGAAGACCTTCAAGGGATATAGTATCCCTAGGATATAGAACTCGGATCATCTTCGAGTAATAAAGACCTTCAAGGGATACAGTACCCTAAAGACATGGAAATAGATTAAACCCTGATTATATTACTAGTGAAGTATGCCTAAATTGAGCATTTTGCTCATTGTAATAAAAGTTCACTCTTCAATTCAAATATTTCTTATTGAATAATAATTTTTCTTAAGTTGTGGATGAAAGACAGGTGTCACCCAACCATTGATCTATGGGTCCATTTCTTGAACCTCGGCATGGTCGAGCCTTTCTTCGAACCTCGGCACGGCCGAGCAACATTTCTCCGAACCTTGGCACGGCCGAGCAACATTCCTGTAACTTGTAGGGCCAAGTAAAAATTTTTCGTACCTCAGCAGGGCCGAGCAACATTCTCCGAACTTTGGCAGGGCCAAGTAAAAATTTCTCCGTACCTTGGCAGGGCGGAGCAACATTCTATGAACCTTGGCAGGGCCAAGTAAAAATTTCTCCGTACCTCGGTAGGTCGAGCAACATTCTCTGTACCTTGGCAGCACCAAGTAAAATTTTTTCATACCTCAGCAAGGGAGCAACATTTTTTGTACCTTGGTAGGGTCAAGTAAAAATTTTTTCATACCTCAGCATGGTCAAGCAACTTTCTCCGAACCTCGGCACGGTTGAGCAACTTTTCTTCATACCTTGGCACGATCGAGCAACATTTTTCGAACCTCAGCACGGCCAAGCAACTTTTCTCGTACCTTGGCATGATCGAGCAACATTCTTCATACCTTGGCAGAACCTCGGTACGGCCGAGCAACTTTTCTCTGTACCTTAGCACGATCGAGCAGCATTCTTCATACCTTGGCAAGGCCAACTAAAAATTTCTTTGTACCTCGGCAGGGCCGAGCAACATTCTTCGAACCTTGGCAGGGCCAAGTAAAAATTTTTTCATACCTCGATAGGGCATAGCAACATTCTGTGAACCTTGGCAGGGCCAAGTAGAAATTTCTTCGTACCTCGACAAGGCCAAGTAACATTCTCTGAACCTTGGCAGGGCCAAGTAAAAAAAAATTCTCCATACCTCGGCACGGCCGAGCAACTTTCTCCGCACCTCGGCATGGCCGAGCAACTTTTCTTCATACGTCAGCACGGTCAAGCAACATTCTCTGTACCTTGGCAGCACAAAGTAAAAATTTTTTCATACCTCGGTAGGATTGAGCAAAATTCTTCATACCTTGGCAAGGCCAAGTAAAAATTTCTCTATAACTCAGCACGACTGAGTAACATTCTCCGAACCTTGACAGAGCCAAGTAAAAATTTCTTCATACCTCAACAGGCCCACCAACATTCTTCGTACCTTGGCAGGGCCAAGTAAAAATTCTTCGTACCTCGGTAGGGCCAAGCAACATTCTCCGTACCTTGGCAGAGCCAAGTAGTAAAAATTTTGCAGAATCAAGATTCATCGGCCACATTCCTTGACCTTCGATTTGATAATGTTTTGCCCAGCTAGACGCCCTTCATAAATACTCAAAGAGACTCTCCTTGTTCAGTGAAAAGAGAAACGATGGAATGATGCCCTGGCATTTATGGGGCCATCATGACGTGCCTCTATTGGTTCAAATTCCACCAATGAGATTGAGCCATCATGGACTCTACTCCCTATGTCCGAACCTACGCTTTGGACTAGGAAGTGGGGGGCATGTAATGTGAGAAAAATTATCATTGCATCAATAAACATGCCCATAACTAAGGTCAAACTATCTGGCCGAGCTACAAACCGAACTATCTAGCTGAGCTATCTTAGTGCTCGAAGGGCCGAGCTATATCCGAACCTCAGCAGTGCGAGCTATCTTAGTACCTCACCAGGATCGATCCCCATCCTTTCGACATAAGCGCCATTGCTGCTTCAAACCATACCAGATATCTCGGAGGATGAACCATCATGATCGCAAGAATCGTGGAATGAGCCTTTCAAAACGAAAATGGAAGCCAAATACAGCACTTCGTCCATGATCAACGGGATTCCAAATTCCTGATAAAGTGCTCGTCAACTTCATCAACTATCGATCCCCGTAATTGTTGGGATCCTGGCCTTATCGAATGCCAACTCCCTAAAATGTGCCCAAAAAATCAGATAACGGCTCACCTCCTTGGCAGCGTACAATACCAAGTCCAGGACCCTCTAGGTACACTCTCGAAGGCAATCTAAGCCCAAAAAATAACTCTAACAAAGGTCATTACTCCTAAAAAATCATCTTAAGAAGGAAGATCCTTCTGCTGGAGCCTTCTCCTCTATATGTTTGCTCAGAATATCCACTAACTTGGGCATCGAAGGGTCTTCCGCAAGGATCACCCTTTGTGATTCCTGTGAGGACTACCTTGCAGGTCCATCCAGATGGAAGAGCGCTATTGGATCCTGACGTGCACCATCCCCAAGCTGAAGAACGGATTTTTGCAGCAACAGATTGGTGCTAGAGGAAGGGCCCCAAGTCCCTCTAAAAACTTAAAACCAAGGAGACAAGGTTCATACAAGAAGGATGATTCCTCAATGGCCAACCGTAAGAGAGCAGTCACAGATGCTCTGATTATGCCATCTCTCAAAGGCCTGATCCCTTCAACAACAAGGCATCTTTGAAGCCATCATCGACCGAGATTCCTCCACCGCCAGCAGCCCCGGTCACACAGGACCAGTTTGCCATGCTGGTCCAACTAGTTCAAGCCCTGCTACAACTGGTATAGAGGCTTCTTGGGGCCTTCTTCCTGCTGCAACTCTTCAGCAGCTTCCTGATGAAAAGTCATTCTGGTCCTACTGGTGCTCCCTCCACCCAACCCACTGGAAATCATTGGCCTCCCGCGATAGCCCGGCCATAGATAAGTTAAATCAGCACTGGGAAGGGGAGGAGATAAGAGCTTGTTTAGATTTTGAGCTCGCTCCTTACCTCTAGTATTCTCTTGCGACAATTCAATGCTGCGGCCGTGATCCTCCCGTTCTGTTTCTCCAACTGCTCGGGATGATGGGCTGTAGCGACAACTACGTGCCCGAAACCTATTGGCGGTGACTGACATTATTAAAATAATTAACCATGCCCCCCATGTATGGCCAAGCAAAGAGGAGAACCGGTTTGAAAGGATTTGGTGTGAGGGGCTCACCTTTTCGGATAAGGACATCAAAGAGATACCAGGCCTCGAGGATATGGAACTCGGATCACTTTTAAGCAATGAAGGCCTTCAAGTGATACAGTATCCCCAGGATATGAAACTCGAATCATCTCCGAGTAATGAAGACCTTCAAGGGATACAATACCCCGAAGACATAGAAATAGATTAAACCCTGAGTATATTACTAGTGAAGTATGCCTGAAACGGCTATTTTGCTCATTATAATAAAACTTCACTTCTTGATTCAAATATTTCTATTGAATAATAATTTTTCTTGAGTTATAGATGAAAGGCAGGTGTTGCCCAATCATTGACCTACAGGTCCATTTCTTAAACCTCAGCACGGTTGAGCAACATTTCTCTGAACCTCGGCATGGCCAAGCAACTTTTCTTCGTACCTCATAGGGCTAAGCAATATTCTTCGTACCTTGGCAGGATCAAGTAAAATTTTCTCATACCTCGGCACGGCCGAGCAACTTTCTTTGAACCTCGACAGGACCGAGCAACATTCTTCGAACCTTGGCAGGGATAAGTAAAAAATTTTCTTCATACCTCGTCATGGTCGAGCAACTTTTCTCTGTACCTCGGTACGGTCGAGCAACTTTCTTCAAACCTCGGCATGGCCGAGCAATATTTCTTTAAACCTTGACACGGCCGAGAAACTTTTCTCTGAAACTTGGCAGGACCAAGCAACATTCTTCGAACCTTGGCAGGGCTAAGTAAATATTTCTTCGTACCTTAACAGGACCGAGCAACATTCTTCGTACCTTGGTAGGGCCAAGTAAAAATTTCTCTATACCTCAGAAGGGCCAAACAACATTCTTCGTACCTTGGATAGGGCAAGTAAAAACTTTGCAGAATCAAGATTCATCAGCCACGTTCCTTGACCTTTGATTTGGCCACATTTCTTCCAGCTAGACGCCCTTCATAAATACTCGAAGAGACTCTCCTTGCTTAGCGAAAAGAGAAACGATGGAATGATGCCTTGGCATTTATGGGGCCATCATGATGTGACTCTGTTGGTTCAAATCCCACCAATGAGATTGAGCCATCATGGACTCTACTCCCTATGCCCGAACATACGCTTCAGACTAGGGAGTGAGAGGCATATGATGTAGAAAAAAATTATCACCGCATCAATAAATGTGCCTAATGACTAAAGCCGAACTATCTGACTGAGCTACAAAACCAAACTTTTTGGCTAAGCTACGAATCAAACTTTCTGGCCAGCTATAGGACCGAACGATCTAACGGAGTTACATAGCCAAACTATCTGGCTGAGCTATCTCGGTGCCTCGGAAGGGCCAAGCTATATCCGAACCTCGGCAGAGTTGAGCTATCTTAGTACCTCACTAGGATTGATTCTTATCCTTTTGACGTAAGCGTCATTGCTGCTTTAAAACATATCGAATATCTCGAAGGATGAACCACCCTGATTGCAAGAATTACGGAATGAGCCTCCCAAAATAAAAATAAAACCAAATACAACACTCCGTCATGATCAATGGGATTTCAAATTTTTGATAAAGCACTCGTTAGCTTTATCAACTGCCAATCCCTATAACTGTTGGGATTCCAATCTTATCGGATGCCAACTTCCTAGAACATGCCTGAGAAATCAGGTAACGGCTCACCTCCTTAGCAGTGTACAATACCAAGTTTCAAACTCCCAGGTACACTCTCGAGGGCAATTTAAGCCCAAAAAATAACTCTAGCAAAGGTCATTGCTTCTGAAAAATCATCTCAAGAAGAAGATCCTTCTGCTAGAGCCTTCTTCTCTTATCTGTTTGCTCAGAATCTTTACTAACTTGGATATCGGAGGGTCTTCCGCAAGGACCTCCCCTGTGATTCCTGTGAGAACTGCCTTACTGGTCCATCCGGATGAAGAGCGCTATCCGGATCCTAACATACATTGCCCCAAACCGAAGAACGAATTTTTGCAGCAATAAAAATTATAAAAAATATCTATATAATCGAATTTGTCATGAAGAAAAAAAAGTTTTGCTAAAAATGTTGTAGATTCAGTCATTACTCACTAAAATCTAATAAATAATAATTAAAAAATATTAATATAGGAATCAGTTCACCTTGTTGATGGTGTATTTGAAGAATATAGAAGGAACATTGAGTGCAAAGAGAAAGAGAAAGAATATGTTAGGTAAGAAAAAAATCAGAGAAAAGTGTATTGGGTTACATTGGCTAGAATGGATTTGCTAAGTAGGAGCTTGAATTTTAAATATTTTTGGTATACAATTTAAATTTTAAATAGAATAAAAATCAAATTCTAATTTTATTTAAATAAATATTTAAAATTAAGATTACTTTTTGTGATTTCGAATGGAAAGGGTCATTTCTATGAACCAAAATGAACGTCAGGTTTCTCAGCTAGAAACACCGTGGTGCCTTGATGAGCTTAAGTGGATCCTTGAAAGTAACACGGCTAGCTCCGGCCGGGCAAGAGTTTTTACCGTCTCAAATTTCTATGCATGAGAACATGCTCGTTGATGACGAGAAACTCGCATTCGTTCATGCAAAAAAAAAAAAAAAAAACGAATTCCAGACTCTACGCAACCAATGTTTTCATGTTCTTTTGGAAATAAATTTGCACAAAAGATAATGCTAGCTAGAAATGTTGTTTTTGATATTCCCCATTCTAGAACCATCGAATCCATTTTCTTTGAGCTGAAGTACAACATGAAACAAAGATTTGTCAGTTGTCACTCTCTGAAAGTAACTTACGCGCGCAGTAATCGAGAACTAAATAAACTTAATTTTTTTTTCAACCAAAAAAAATCTTAAAAAAAAAGTAAACTTAAAAAATTAGATGAAATATAAAAACAGAGAAGAATAAAATTTTATTTTCATAATAGGTTAAATCTCTATTTTTACTTTCGGTTTTAAAAAAAATTTATTACATCATACTTTCGATGCAGCAATCACACATCAATCGTACGAATTAATTTCATGCATACCGGTGTAGATGCAGTTGCTCAATAAATTTTATCATGTATCATATATGCATCAAATAAACGAACGATCAATCCATGCAATTAATACATTTTGCTGGAGCAAGTCTTTTTCTCAGTCCCATTCATTGTATAAGATGGGATGTCTTGGCTCTAAAAGCCCGGCCTGGTGTGTGTTTGGCTGGCTCAGAACCAATTTGGAGAGGCCGGCTAATAGTTCATGTCTCATATGCCGTATAAAAATATACGCATCGTAATGATTAATACACGCATGCATGCAACGTAATCACGCGCGAGGAAATTAATCATCGCACAATGCGCGCGTCGTCCGCGGTGTACAAAGCCTTTTCCCTCGTATCTTTCTTTTACTTGCCTCTGGAGACGTATTCCCGTCATCTCTCCTCATCCTCATATATAAATTGGCATCCATCCGACTCTCACCTCAAATCCCTCTTATTCACTCATGTGATGGAGACCTTTCACTCCTCCAACAAAACGTGACGCATATCATGAACATGAGGCCCATGATCTTGGCCACTTTCTAACAACACTGGGCACCGGGTAGGCAAACCAGTCGGGATTATCCTTCCAGAACCAGAAATGGCAGCACCTCAACGCCAGCTTTGTGAAAGTTCCTACCTTCTGAGAGAAAAGAGATGCCAAACCCTACCTTAACTGCCCAAATAGAGCATGTGCACCACTCCTTTGCCCACCACCCCCTCCACAGCTTGTGGCCTCCGTGGATCAAGATGCCACCACGTTTGTGGCCTCTAGAGGTCGCACCAAATATCCGGAAGAGACTGAGACCACGTCATTTTAGGACCCCAAGTTTCGGCAAACACGTGCGCGATTAGGCCATTCGGCGCAACCGCAACGGCAATACTTACCTAATAGTTAGGCTCCTTTCTCATTCCCTTGGCCGGGCACAAAAATGGCCGATGCTTAAAGGCAGGATTTGGTATGCCACGAATATATGGCTGGGTTGGCAGAGGGGCTCAGCTGATCAGTGGTGGAAAATGGTTGAGAGGGGGGGGGGGGGACACGCCTGGGTGCATGCATGTGCTTCGAGTACTCTTGTCACGTAGAAAAATATCCTCTCGGTGATCAAGGCTTGAGTTGCAGCAAGGGCTTTCTATTAAGATAAATTACATGAGCTAATTAATGATTATATATGAAACGGGATAAAGATATGGCATCCATTCCTCCCTTCTTGCCAGTTGTTTCTGTTTTCTCCTTCGTATTCTCGAATAGATACAACAACCAGTTATAAACTTAAGAATGATGGTGATAGCAGAATTGAAATCTTAAAAAATTCAAAGCGATGCAGGTGTTGAGATGATGTCGAATTTGCTGTCAACTTCATAGCAGCCAATAATATAAGCAGGCGCTTCAGTATCCACATATATATGTTTAATTTTCAGGTGGCCAATAATTAAGATAACTTCGCATGACCCATAATGCAAAAAAAAAAAAAAAAAAAAAAAAAGAAGAAAAGTTCTTATTGTGTGGCATGGAACAAATACAATGTTGTCTGCTTTTAAGAAGTTAGGCCACCTTAATAAGCGATGTATACTATTGGTGGTGCACGGTTATTCTAATTAGCAATTAAATGCAGGAACTGCTAATTTGCTGCAACTAGAAATTATCGAGCATATTTTGCAATCATAATTAAAACAAATCACCTATGCCAAACTGGTGATCTTTTAGCCCGTCATTATTGGAGACAAACTTATAACTAATAAAAACCAGTCCTCACATAATTAAGCTTAATCATAGATATTTTGTACAGTGACCAAAGTGCAACATTACTTTGATACTGAAGGATGATTACCATCATCAATATTGTCCATAAGCATCATTTCTTTTTATTTAATCGCCATTGAGAGACTGTGTCGACCAGAAGTCCTCGACAGACCAGAAGTTATCGCTGGATTCAGTGGAGAATTGAGGTGCAAGTGCTTCAGGATTTGTGACGTGGTGTTCGGTGTAAGTCGGCTGAGCCCCTCCATCTTCGACACTGTTTGTTTGGCTGGTACTGGTGCTAGCTTCATCCATGAGCGTGGGCTGGTAGTCGAAGGATTCGCCATGCTTAGCCTTCTTTTGTATTCTTGTCCTCCAGTAGTTTTTTATCTCGTTATCGGTCCTCCCAGGCAGCTGCCTCGCAATTTTTGACCACCTCGTTGCAGAAAAGACGATAGAAATTATCAGAAATGATTATAATTACCTCAATTGCATGGTGGCATGATGATGTGCAAGAACCAGTATGGTGCATGTATGCAATCATGGAAATATTTTACAAGTGTCTTGATAATACATATATCTTCCCATAATTTCTAGAATATTTCATAGTGGTTCTTCATTATTTTATTGGCAATTGTTTGCCTTAAAATTTTTTAATGCCATTATTAATGGTAAAACATTTATTTAGTTCTTAATTGAATTATCACCTCATGCTGCATGGCCAATGCAACATATGATTTCAACATTCAAGTTTTTTTTTTTTTTTGATTTATTGCAAATATATTGGGATGATTGCGATGCTTTAAGGTTTAGCAACAAAATTATTTGAAAGTGGTCAAAAATATCTTAGCACCATAATTTTTAAATGTAAATGCTACTGATTTTGATATTTCAATGAATTTTCCTTTTCTTTTTTGTTGTAAAAGCAAAATATAATTTGTAGGACCTCTATAACAATATTCAAACATGTTATCATGCATTCAGATGCACCTAAATTTATGCAATTTTTTCCCAATATTAGGATTTTATGAGTGATGAAGAAACTGTACAATGAGAAATATAATAAAGAAAAGATTTCTTGAACTACAGAGAGACAAGAAATAAGGACTAATTCTTCTAAGTACTTATCCATGGTCATGGTTATATAGTAACAAAAGTGGTTTCCTGTCGTTGAGTTTCTCTCTAAGCAGTTATTTTGAATGGCACGAAAAACCACATCCACATCCAAGTTATGAAAGTTAGATATTTTCTATTGTGATAAAAATAGTGAATTGGTGTTATGAGGGAGAAGTGGTTCTTGCCAGTTTCTTTATGTCCATAACTTCATGCACGTGTTTTTTTCTAACTTGAGAGAGAGAGAGACAGAGGGAGAGAGATCTAAGAGAAAGATCTAGACCATGGAAATCATATTGACTAATACAATATTACAAACAAGTGATTAATAAGCATAACATCTTGTCCACATATATGTAGCCATGGCCATGGTTTTAGTTTCTTATGCACTGATTATTTGATAATAGTATAATACAGACGGGTGATTAATAGAGAACTAGCATCCTGTCCACACATGTTGGCATGACCATGGTTCTATAGTTCCTTATAAAACCATCAATCTTTCCAAACTAACCAAGATTCCACTCTCTCTTCAAACTTGGGCTCACCTATTTCCCCATCTTGCATGAAGCTCCATGATCAGCAGCTGCTCTTCTGGCGTGATGTTCCCCCGCCGGACATCAGGCTTCAGGTAGTTCAGCCACCGAAGCCGGCAGCTCTTCCCCGTGCGATTCAGACCTTCACAAGAAGTTAATAGCAACGGAAAGAGAAAAGGAATGACGATAGAATGGAGGCAGCTGGATAGAGAGAGGCGAAGACGAAACGGAGACGAGAGAAGACGAGATACCTGCGGACCGAGCGAGGTTGTTCCAAACACCCTCACCATGGTTTGCTATGTAGTTGATGAGGATGAGGTCTTCCTCCATGGTCCATGGACCTTTCCTCACCTCAGCCTCTTGGCTGCTGTTTATCCTCTTATCCATGCTGTTAGCTTCCTCCACCATGGGAGAGAAGCGAGGAGAGGGGGAGACAATGAGAAAGAGTGTGTGATAAATAGGAGCTTGGAAGGTGTGGATGGTTAATAAGGTAAGAGATTGTTGTAGGCTTTATAGACGCAACAATGAGAGTTTTGTATCCTTATATCATGATTGAACCGTAACAAGGTTTAGCTTTCTCGGATAAAAGCAGGCTTGTATTTGCTTAATCCAAGTAAAAGATGTATTTCTTCTTCTTTTTTTAATAAATAAATGTAAACTTGTAATGGTTTTCTACATGCAAGAATTGCTTCATCGCGCTTCATGTGGCGATATATACAAAGGCTTCCATTAGTTTATAATGTCTATTTTCCAGTGTTCTGGTAAATTGCTATTAAGGAACAAGACCATGTTTAAATGTTATTAGAACTCAGTTAGGCAATGCCATTTGAGCTCAAGTTTTGGTCATTAAACCAAGTTAGGTACAGAGTTAGACAAAACACCAGACGTAGACTTCGGGTCAGAGAAGCGGCTCTGATCTATATATTCTCCTCAGAGAAGATAAGAAGCTGCTCTAGAAGATCATGGCGCTTGAATTTTTGATCGGTGGACGACAGCTATGGTCATATTGATTGATTTATGTCACTGTTCAATCAACATCCATGTATCAAAGATGTCTTCAATACGCGCGCATATAGAATTCAATGAAAATATGCTATCCTCTTGGCTCTTCTGAACAATTTTCTAGGACTGGAAATGGACAAATTTACAGAGGTTCTAGATATGTCAAATGATTGGTCCCTCAAATGCATTCCATCTGAGCATACACAAGTCGACAGGATATGGATCTAGACATTAGTTTTGAGAATACATTGGTGTTGGCTATCACCTAGGATTCAAACTCGGGACCTCTACGCTGAGAAGAGTGGTGCCAACCTGAACTCAAGTAGGGTGGCTTTAGACCAATTTAAAGTCCAAAGGGCAGTGTTGTGCTCTCCCACAACTTTTTTTTGGGTCACACATGTAAAGCGACAATAAAAGAGCGATGCCATGAATGATTAAGACGGCAAAAGGACGACGAATAAACCCCCATTCACATAGAAATTTCTTTGCATTCATCTATAAGATACAAGATGGTATGGGACTCCAGTTTATCTGCAAATGGGTGGCCGAGTGATTTCTTCCGCACTCGGCTTTCTGGGTGCAAACTTCTCGGTTGGCCTCGCGCGTTTGAGAGAGAAAACGTGGATCACTTTATGAAAGCCACCAAATGGCAATTATTAGCAGAACTCGAGCAGGTCTTGTGGCATATTCTCACCAATGGAACATCATTGGCTTGCATGTGGACGTCAAATCAATCCTTAATTCGATCTTGCGACATGTGGATGTGGAACCATGCGTCCAATTCTTTCTGAGTGTCCGTTCTCATTTGCTGTACAAGCTGTTGACATGAGAACAGGTTGTCGCTAAAGCCTTGTCTTCGTGTGCTGTCATTTCGGATATGATAAATTTCTCTTGACCTAGGAAAACTACAATCATATATACAGCTAACTCGAAGTGCCGTGAAGAGTTTGCTGAATAAATGAGGAGGCTATGTGGCCAGCAAGCTTCCAAAGTTGTTTGAAGGAGATATGAAGCAAGCTGGATGATGAGTCATTTTACTGAGTCAACGGTTTGGCATATCGTTTTCAGGATATATAGCAAATATCATTAATAGAAATGGCTTTCGGTTTCCTAGTGAGAAGTTAGCGTTCAGAATCTCTCTCTCTCTCTCTAAAGGAATAAGTTAAGAAAATGGACAACTTCATATACACGCCTGGTCGATGGTCCACCTTCAGGTTTGGTTTCGTGCACTCCTAGTTTGGTTCCACACGGATGGAAACATATAAGGGTTGGAACCTCCCAGTTTTCCTAGTGAGATGTTAGTGTTCAAAATTTCTCTCTCTCTAAAGCGTGCCATGCCAGTCCATACTTGCGAGGAGGACATAGGAACTCGGAGTTCCGTTTAGCTCCATGGAGAGGCCCCCATCCTCTTCGTCACTTGGAGGCGCCCACACACCCGTGGATCCCTCTGCGCCTCCCGTTCCGTCCTCCTCCCGGCTCGTCGCCACCCGCAACTGCAGGCCATGCGCGCCACCTTAACGCTTCCCGGAGAGAGCTGGACACCGGTAAACGTGAGAAACTTTGAGGATATCGTCGAGGTGGCAAGTGACGGCGGTGAGGTCCGAGGCAGAGGTGAGGCACTGGAGGGGTAGACTGCAAGGGCTGGCGGTGATTCCCGACGTGGGCGTCGAGGTGGAAGGGGGGGGGGGGGGGGGGGGGGGGGGGGGGGGAGGGGGGAAGGGGACGTGATCGACGTGGGCGTCGAGATGGAGGCCCAGCCGCGGGCGACTGTGTGACACGTCGGCTGCTTTAGTTATGGATGGTCGTCGTGGGTTCAAAATATAACGAGCCAATGGACCAAGGGAAAGGGTGAGTAACCTGGAAGAAATATTAGGAAAAGTCTTTCTATACCGTTTCAGTGGAGGATGTTCTTCACCTAACGCGATGATTTATTTATGCGTGAGCTTGCATCAAAAAATTGTGTTCATAAATTTTGCATTACTAATACGCAAGATTGTGAGCAAATCATCATATTCAATGCAAAACATCCCATGATAACAGTATCCAAGATTTTTTTTTCAAAAACATTAATATTTGCTTAGCCTGGGCTCATCTTCATATTTGAGCCCCGGTGAAGATTAAAGCCTTGGTATTGAACTCATCTTTATCAATTAACAATAATATTTTAAGAACCAGACAGCGCGGTGGACTAGTTAAGCGACGTCGACTTGAGACTTAATTATCTTCAAAGGTCAGGTCAACTCCAAACCCCAAAATTTCTTGCTAATAATGTTAAAAAAAAAAAAAACAAGGAGGACTAGGGTCTCGAAAATACAACTCCGGGAACTAAAGCTAGTTGACAAAGTTGATCGAGCAAGAAACTCCGAACACTAGCTTCGTCGTTCTATTCTTTTCGCAACCGTGTTTGTTAAAAAGTCTGCTACTAGTTTTGCTTTCATATAAATGTGGAGTCACTCGAACTCTGGTACGGATGAAAGAATGGCAAGAAGATTCTACAGAAAAAGGTAGTTGCATTGTGACCAACCATGCAACCAAAATACACTACAGCAAATAGATTTTGTTTACGGTTTTCTTTGCCTACGAATTTAAAATTATAAGCAAAAGAAATCTTTTCATAAAATCATATCGAAAGGTTCATAGTGAAAGAATTTCTAACATGAAGAATAATTTTTTTATTATTATAAAAATATCTCTTCTCCACTAAAATTAAAATTATAGGAAAAGGCTTTCTATGAAAAAACTTTTGCTTATGATTTTTACTAAAATCGTAAGGATTTTTTTTAGATCAATAAATTTTTGAAAGCAAATTACTCATCAATATTTTTTTATAAATTGAATAGTAAGCTTTTCCCTATCTAGGCAAAGACTTCGCTCTAGATATTTGCCTACGACATTCGTGAAAATCACAAGCAAAGGTTCAGACATTCGTGAAAATCGTATGTAAAGATTCGTTGGACCTTTGCTTACAAAATAATTAAATTCGTAAGTAAAGGTTTAGTTTTCTGTCTTTGCTTACGATATTCATTAAAAATGATATGCAAAGATAGTAGCTGAATCTTTGCCTACGATTTTTATGACGTAAGCCTTTGTTCAGCTACTGTCTTTGCCTACGATTTTCATGAATGTTATAGGCAAAGGCAGAAAGCCAAATATGATCCAACAAACCTTTGCCAATGAATTTCATGAAAATCGTAAGAAAAGGCTTACTAACCACCACCACCACCCCCCGCTAGTACCCCATTCCGCCCTATTTTCTCTTTAGATGGGTTCCCTCTGTTATTGAAAAATTCCTATGTTCCTCTAATTAGGATATATATGTATATATGTATATATATGTATATATGTATATATGTATGTATACATGTATATATGTATGTATATATGTATATATGTATATATATATATTAATATATATTTTAGAAAATAATATTTGGTGTGTGGTAGATTATATTCGGTGAAAGAAAAATTGTTTCAAAATAAAAATAAGTTAAGGAGTCAGGCCTGGGAGGCGGATTAAACCACTGTCCTAAAGAAGATTTAGTCCCCTTTTCGTGCAAAGAAAATTGAACCACACGCTCTCCTCTAAGGTACAACCTCGAAGCCAAAACTCTAACGTCCATTGATGGCACCATCTTCAAGAAAATTAAAAGAAGGAATAGAGAGTTGTTGTTATTTCATTTTTTTCTCATTATTTGAAAGACTGGGGTGGTGCCCTATTTATAGCCTTTTCTTTTTTTTTTAATTCCAACCGGCATGCATTTTTTTGTTTTATAAAAATGAGCATGCATTCTTTTTTTAAACGGCGTTCATTTTTTTAAATGGGCGTTCGTTTGTTTTTTTTATAACACCCGATAATGCATGGGCGTTAATAATCCCCTACAAAAAAAATAAAAACAAAGGAATAATAAATAAAAAAATTAAAATTGTTAAATTCAATAAGTACTTTTAAAACTTTAAAATTTTACTGTGCTTAGTGCAAGTACCTTTTAGGTTTGAACTTGCATTTAGTATAAAATATACACAGTATAAAGATAAACTGATCATAATGCGGGTTAGCGCTATCTAGGCCATGCGCTTGCCTTGATTTTCATGAGAGTTACTAGGAATTCGCTCCGGTCCCATAGTTGCGGCCTCACGACTACTCTCAGTAAGTAAATCCTCCAAGGATACGTGCAACAAAATCGTACCTTGCTAAATTTACAGCCTTGGATCTATTAAGAGCTATACTCAATAAGGTAGATCCTCCAAGGGTACATGCAACGGAATCGTACCTTACTGAATTTATAACTTTGGATCTATTAAGAGCTATACTCAACCTAACCGTCACAATAAAGCATCACACCATAGGAATGGGATAGGGAGAGACTCCTAAAGCGTGCTTCCAGATATCACCTCAGAGATTGTTTCCCTTTGAACCTTAACCATGGGGTTACTATGATGGTAGGGGTCCACTCTGGTGACTAATATATGGGCTTAAGCCCTATCCCCCTCGATGTCTTAAATACCTCAGCCTTCAAAGGCCTTTGGTTAAAATATCTATCAAATTATGTTTTGATCTTATATTTTTAAAATATCCTCTTTTACATTTCTAAATAACTTAACTACTTGAACAGCCAGAAGGACTGCAACTGTAATAACTACTTTAGCATGCATGCACAATTAGAAAAGAACAACTCAAGCCACTTGTAGCATTTTATATGCAAATTATAAATAATGGATGGGCTAATGATATGAGCATAATATCCATTAAATAGAGAAAGACTAACTATGCCACATGAATGACAATAATTGACCATGCTACTTCATAAAAAGACCACAAAATATAATCTAATCCATGTTGTACTTACCTCCATAATACTGAGACTACTTTATCACATCATCAGGAGACTCAACTGATCGCATTAAATATTTTAACTTTTCCTTTGGTCATTCTAAAATTAGCTAAAAGAAACTACCAAACTAGCCTTAGATAAGGCCGTCCTTATCTCAGCGAAATAACTATCACTGTCACCTTAATAATATTTAAGATTGTAACAAATAGTACAACAAATTTTTATGAAGCACAAAATGATCCCATGACATAACTAACAATCATAACATCATACACTATAATTGATATCGCCAATATGAGAAGATATGGACGAGATTCATAAATGAACGCATACACACTTAAATAAAAAAAACATAAACTATTTAATAAAAACAAAAACAAAAACATTGGAAGGCCAACCATCTAATATTTTCCCTTTTTCTATTTAAATCACGATAGGATCAAATAAAAATTCAATTTCCTTCACTCAAAGAAGAAGACTATTCATTCAGATCAAGAGGCAAATGAAAATAAAAAAGATAACAACTTTTGAACCCACGAAGAGATCAGATCGCATTCAAACCAAGAGATCAGATCGCATCCAAAACCAAATCTCCTTTAGATTATTATTGAAAATGATTTCTATGTTCCTCCTGTAAGGACATGTCGTATGTTTTATATGAATCAAATTCATATAACACGCAGTGGAAGATAAAAATAAATATAAAATTTAATTCTCAAAGCCCAAGATCCTTAGAGAACAGATTCAGTTAACAAGAAATAATATATGATTTAATAATAGATCATACCTATATTCTTTATTGGGGATGAAGCCTGATGAGGTAAACAATTTACCACTAGTCGTCCACGTGTTCGGCCTCTAATCGTGATCCATGCGAAGATCTTTGGATGATGTCCTCTCAGGATTGGATGATAACCTTCTTGCGAGGGGTGCTAGTGCCTCTTTTCTTTTCAATTGATTTTTCAAATCAAGATAGATTTCTTGATCAAGATCAAATATTGATCAATTAAGAGAGAAATATTTCTTGATCAAGATAAATCTTGATCAATCAAGAAAGAAAAGATTTCTTGATCAAGATCAAATCTTGATCAACCAAGAAGAGAGAGAAAGCCTTCCTCCAACAACCTAAAAAGAGGGACGTGAGAAAGAGAGGAGCTTTCAACCCTTCAAGAGAGAGGAACATTCTAGAGAGAGAAAGGATGTTTTAGAGAGAAAGTGGATGTTAGGCATCCAAAAAAGCAAAAAGGAGGAGTCAGGCATATCTCTTGAAGGGGGTATCTCTCCCTTTTTATACATGAAAAGGAGGTTGTAGGTTCTATAAAAAAAGGGATTTTATTTCAACCACCCAACCATTCAACCATATCAAGTTGATAACAAATTATCCTAACAAATTTAGGATAATTTATTAAATTATCCTAACAAATTTAGGATATTTGTTATCATGATAATGTTAGGGTTACAACCACCTAACCACATCCTTAAAAATTAGGAAATTGGTTATCTCATGAAACCAACGTCGCAACCTTGAATTTGGCTTCATGAGGATGCCCCAAATCATGGTTCCCTCCTCCATGACGTGGAGATAGGTCATGTCCATCACATGGGCATGGATCCATCCTCCACGTGGCACGATCTCAGCCCTCGGTTTAATTAGGTTTTCACAAATCAAATCATGTCATCATATGGACCCAATTAAATACCATATTATTAATCTCAATTAATCTAAGCCATCCATCATATGGATCAAGCCTAATTAATGGATTCATATGTACATCTCATGTACAAAAGGTCTCTCTCTTGAACACAAAATTCTTTTCTCTATGATGAATCCTATTCATAAATTTTATGTTCTCTCATTAAGATTGAGTCAAACCCAATCCTAATTAATTGGTTATCTAATTTGAATTAAGTCCAACTTAATTCCCATTTTAACTTCATCCAAAATCTTTTTAATGCGTGTGACCCATTAGGTCCCTTAACACGTTGGTAATAATCATGTCCTAATATTGACCCTAAGGATGACTTGATCAACATCTTGTCCAAGTCAATTCTTTAACCAAATCAACTCTTTGATTAAGTCAAAGAATCCATGATTATAGATCATGAGAGGCCTCTAGCAAAGCATCATGACCACCCAAGTATTAAGGGTTTGTTGACGTGGTCATCAACACCTGTCCATGAACGGTTACCGTATGATTCAATCCCTTCGTCACATATCCCAGATCAATCAGTGGTATGGAATGTGTCAACCATGTAATTAATCTTTGTTTACTTGATCTCAGAAAAATTGACTCATATGAATTAGAACTTCGAAACCATTTCGAATTCCAACTCAACCTTGCAAGGATTTATCAGTCAATTTAATCCATCAAGTGGCCGTGGGATACAACCCTTTCTATAGGGAGACGAATCCTGTCTTGATCAAACACCACCTTCATGTGCTTCATGTCATACCCAATCGACACCATATTTGCCACCCGTGGCTAGAGCGATGTTTGCATGTCATCAAAGCATGATATTCCACACATAAGGTGCAATGAAGATCTCAAGTCAAAGGATCACTCACCACCGTCATCAGAGATCAACCATGACTATATAGAATATCCATATGGGATCTCTGTGCGGATTATCCAATGCATCGTTACATAACGAACATCCACACCATATCCAAGTATCTTCATACTTCAGCTTGCAAGATCAGCTGCTCACCAAGGGTGAAGATATGCAATGTGTGCTAGTCTCAACAGCGTTTGACAGTGTCCAATCCTGTCTACGCTCGACTAGGGAAGTTTAAAGAATTGAACCGTAATATGCAATTTTGGATCTTACAATTTGTAATCTATATTACAAATTCCATATGCACAGTTCGCATTCTTTTGGACTTTATCTCACAGGTTAAATATATCAAATATATATAAATTACACCCGGATAGATAAAGAAACCAATAAATTTGATTTGCATTCATAAAGAAATGTGTATAAACTAGCATCTAATCCGATTGGATCTAGGGCATACACTAACAATCTTCCACTTGCACTAGAGCCAATCATCCATGTATCTAATACCAAGTGACTCAGCATGACTATCATGCTTCTGCTGTAGCAGGACTTTAGTGAATGGATCGGCAATATTGTCATCCGTGGGACTCGTTCTATTTTTATATCATTTCGTCCAATGATTTCTCTAATTACATGATATCTTCTAAGTACATGTTTGGACCTCTAATGAGACCTTGGCTCCTTGGCTTGCGCAATAGCTCCATTGTTATCACAATACAAGAATATTGGATTAACAATGCTTGGAACCACTCTAAGTTCAGTGATAAAGTTTTTGATCCAAACTGCTTCTTTAGCTGCATCTGATGCTGCAATGTACTCGGCTTTAGTTGTAGAGTCGGCGGTCATCTCCTGCTTGGAACTCTTCCAGCTAACTGCACCACCATTGAGTATGAACACATAGCCCGATTATGATTTATAATCATCTCCATCAGACTGAAAACTAGAATCCGTGTAACCTCGAACTATAAGATCGGGTCCTCCATAAACCATAAACATATCCTTAGTTCTTGCAAGTACTTAAGGATATTCTTGACTGCCATCCAATGTTTCTCACCAAGATTTGCTTGATATCTACTCATGATACTCAAGGCATAAGAAACATCAGGCCTCGTACATAGCATCGCATACATAATGGATCCAATTGTTGATGCGTATGGTATCCTATCCATGTACTCTCTTTCGTCTTGGGTCTTAGGACTCATGTCCTGGAGAGATGTACACCATACGACATTAGCAGGAATTTTTTCTTGGATTCCTCCATGCTAAACCACTTTAGCATCTTATCTATGTACGTGGATTGGGTCAATCCAAGCAACCTTCTAGATCTATCTCTATAGATCTTTATACCAAGTATATAGGCTGCTTCTCCCAAATCCTTTATGGAGAATTTACCTGACAACCAATCCTTCACTTCTTTAAGGAAGAATACATTGTTTCCTATTAATAATATGTCATCCATATATAATATTAAGAAAAAATATCACTCCCACTAACCTTTTTGTACACACATGGACCATCCTCATTTTTGATAAAATCAAACTCTTTGATTGTCACATCAAATCTGATGTTTCAACTTCTAGAGGCTTGCTTAAGTCCATAAATATACCTTTGTAGCTTGCACACTTTCTTAGGATCTATGGATTCAAAATCCTCTGGTTGTGTCATATACACATCCTCTTCTAATTTCCATTTGGAAGGCAGTCTTGACATCCATCTGCCAGATCTCATAGTCAAAATATGCTGCTATTGCAAGCAAAATCCTTATGGACTTATGCATGGCTACAGGTGAAAAGGTTTCATCAAAGTCAACACTTTGCTTTGCTTATAACCTTTTGCAACTAGCCTTGCCTTATAGGTAATCACATTACCATCCATGTCGGTCTTCTTCTTGAAAACCCATTTGCACCTAATGGGTTTTACCCCTTCAGGTGGATCAACCAAGGTCCATACCTGGTTGTCATACATGGAGTCCATTTCAGATTTCATGGCCTCAAGCCATCTCTTGGAGTTAATGTCAGACATTGCCTCCTTGTAGCTGGTAGGCTCATCATCCTCTATAAGAAATGCATATCTCTTAGGGATGTGAATTGTCCTACTAGATCTACGTAGCTGGTGTGTACTTGGAGCCACCTGTTGCTTTTTATGCAATGTCTGCCTGAATGTGGGTTGAGTCTCCTGCTCAATTCCCACTGTATTCAGCATATGTTCCATTTCATCTAATGGGTCTATATTAATTTGTGGTTCTTGAGCTTCACTAAGTTCAATCTTACTCCCACTACCCATTGTGAGAATCTCATTCTCTAGAAATATGGCATGTCTTGAGACAAACACATTTTTCTCAAGTGGTGGTAGAAGTAATATCCTTTTGTTTGTTTTGGATATCCCACAAAATTACATTTATCAGATCTAGCTTCAAGCTTGTCTGATTCATTACGCTTCACATAAGCGTAACAGCCCCAAACCCTTAAATGATTAAGGGATGGTTTCTTTCCATACCATATCTCATAGGGAGTGGAATTGACCGATTTAGATGAAACTCGGTTTAAGGTATATTCGGCAGTTTCTAGCGCATAACCCCAAAACATTTTTGAAAGATCTGCAAGGCTCATCATGGAACTACCATGTCTAACAGTGTACGATTTCTTCTTTCTGACACACCATTATACTGTGGTGTACCAGAGGAGTCCATTGAGGAAGAATCTCATTCTCCTTCAAATAATCTATGAACTCATGGCTTAAGTATTCACCACCTCGATCTGATCGAAGTATCTTAATACTCTTGTCATTTTTTTTCTACTTCACATCTAAATTCTTTGAACTTTTCAAAGGCTTCAGATTTGTGCTTCATTAGATATACATAACCATATCTACTATGGTCATCTATGAACGTGATGAAATAAGAAAAACCTCCTATGGCTTGAATGTTGATGGGTCCACATACATCCGAATGCACTAAACCCAAACATTCAGTTACTCGCTTGCCTTTTCCGTAAAAGGTGACTTGGTCATCTTGCCAAGTAAACATGACTCGCATTCCTCAAACGATTCCCAATCGAATGAGCCCAAGTATCCATCTTTATGTAACTTCGTTAAACGAGTTTCATTTACATAGCCTAAACGACAATGCCATAGGTATGAATCCCTAAATTATTTGATTTTAATCTTTTTGATTCAATATTGAGAATAGAGGTTTGAAGATTAAGAACATAAATTCCATTGAACAATTCAGCAGAACCAAAGAACATTTCATTTCAAAAAATAGAAATACCTTTATTTTCAATTTCAAATGAATACCCATTCATTACTAAACATGAAACGGATATAATATTCTTTGTTATGTTCAAAACATAGTAACAATTACTAAGTTTAATTACAAGCCCTGTGGGCAAAGATAAAGAACAAATTCCTACGGCTAATGCAGCAACCTTTGCTCCATTTCCCATTCGTAGGATCACTTCATCTTTCCCCAATCTTTTACTATTTCTTATCATCTCCATATTAATACAAATATGAGACCCACAACTGGTAGCCAATACCCAAGTGGAATAAGAAGTAATAGAAGAAAACATCTAAATTATATACGCACTTAATATAGAAGCATCCCAATGCTTCTTATCTTTTAGGCTGGCCCGATAAACCCTGCAGTTATGCTTCCAGTGCCCATCCTTGCTACAGAAGTGACATTTTTCTTGGCTACATTCTTTAGCCAATCAGGAAAATTGGATCCGGTCAGCTTGTTGGACTCTAGGTTACCACTAAGGTTAATGTTCACACTCATGGTATCTCTTACAACTGTGAAGAAAATAGAACGAGTCAATTATTATGAATGCAAATCATCAATTTAATATGGTAATTATAAAAATTTTAATTAAATCGATTACTCCCACTATTTTATCGAGCTCAATAGCCCTCTCTATTAATCTCAAAAAATTATCAAATAATTTTTTAGTGGGCTAGGATCCTCAAATTGACTTACCTTGACCTTGGCTATGGCACAACAAATCTTAGTAAGCCAAATTAGGTAGATTTTTATAATCACATCAAATGTGACTCCTAGATCATTTAGGGGACATTTTCTTGTCAATCACATCCATATGTGATCACCCTAAACTTTACCTCTAGATTAGATTGACCCTGACTTTGGCCAATTATGCCAACTAATCTAGTTAAGTCAACCCATTATTCCCCAATCAACTCCTCATAGGTACACTCGACCTTGGCTTTGGCACAACAAATCTCATGACCTAATGATTTTGTATCATGTGAACAATAGAAGGCTAATGACTTAATATCGTGAAGGGATTTAGTGCATCTAGGTCCCATCATGCAAGTACAACATTTATATCATGCTAGGTTACATATCCTATATGTGAATTTTAGATTAATTTCAATTAACCTAAATTTTATAAGATTAAATCTTATGATTGAGACTCCTAATCAAATTAGGATCCTGATCACTATCTAATTTAGGAACCCTAATTATGTGACCAAATCAATTGCTACCATCCTGATTAACCTTAATTGATCTAATCAATTAAGAGCCTTCCTTAACAATGGCCAGATCAGCTGATCAATGGGGTCCTATTTAGCATACCCTTCGATCCCATTGAATGGGTTTTTTCAGGCAGCGAACGGAGCAATTAAAAACCATGATCACACCTTTCTAGACACCAAAGTAGTTAAGCCTAATTGATTTGATCAATTATGGGATCATAGGAACAAACAATGATATGGTTAAATCTAATTTTTCCTAAACCTTATCATCTATTACACATTATGATAAGATAAGATAGTGATCTTTAGGGATTTATGATAAGTATCAAACATTTTATAACAATTTATTTTAAATATTTGTCTTATCATTATCTGTTATGATAAATTTATTTTCATCACATGAAAATCCTAATTGGTCTCTATCATAACATCCCTAACATGATAACATGTCAAAATTAAAAATTTTAATTTTAATCTTGATTATCATGTTATCATGATATAATTATTTTAGATTTTAATCATGTTATTTATTATGTCAAAATTAAATTCTAAACATGATATGTTAAATTTCAGCCTTTATGATTATGTCACACATAAATTATAATATTTAATTTTTAGCATGATTAAATCTAAATAATTCATATTTATTATCATATAATAAACTTATTAAATATTTAATCTTCATCAATATAATTATTTTAGATTTTAATCATGTTATTTATCATGTCAAAATTAAATTCTAAACATGATAAGTTAAATTTCAGCCTTTATGATTATGTCACATATAAATCATAATTTTTAATTTTTTAATATGATTAAATCTAAATAATTCACGTTTATTATCATATAATAAACTTATTAAATATTTAATCTTCATCATATGGTAATATTTATATTTTACATCGCATGTAAAATTTATATCTATGTATATAAAAACTAGAACTCAGGTAATCTACCAAATTAACTGAATTTGAAGCCTGAGGTGGCTCTGATACCACTGTAAGGAAACCCTTTTCCCTAACTAGCTTTGGCCCTAAGCCTCCATTGTCGCACGGTCATGGGCCCTAGACCCATGTCACCTGACAATGGTACCTATCAGACCAGCCGACGATCGGATCTGCCGGTCCATCGACACCAATGGGCGGAGAGCCTAGCTTCGATGAAACGGTCACCATCGACCAATGGGCGGAGAGCCTAGCTTCGATGAAACGGTCACCATAAGAGTTCCCATTGATGCTATGCCTAACCGTACAAGTCAACTGGCTCTGATACCACGTTGGGAAACCCTTTTCCCTAACCAGCTTTGGCCCTAAGCCTCCATTATCGCACGGTCATGGGCCCTAGACCCGTGTCACCCGACAATGGTACCTATTAGACCAGCCGACGATCGATCTGTCGGTCCGTCGACACCAATGGGCGGAGAGCCTGCTTCGATGAAACGGTCACTAGTGAAAGTTTCCATTGATGCTCTGCCTGACCGTATAGGTCAACTGGCTCTGATACCACTGTAAGAAAATTTCGTATGTTTTATATGAATCAAATTCATATAACACGTAGCGAAATACAAATAAATATGAAATTTAATTCCCAAAGCCCAAGATCCTCAGGGAACAGATTCAGTTAACAAGAAATAATATATAATTTAATAATAGATCAAACATATGTTCTTTATTGGGGATGAAGCCTGATGAAGCCGGTAAACAATTTACCACTAGCCATCCATGTGTCCGGCCTCTAATGATGATCCACGCGAAGATCTTTGAATGATGTCCTCTCAAGATTGGATGATAACCTTCTTGCGAGGGGTGCTAGCGCCTCTTTTCTTTTTAATTAATTTCCCAAATCAAGAAAGATTTTTTGATCAAGATCAAATCTTGATCAATCAAGAGAGAAAATATTTCTTGATCATGATCAAATCTTGATTTATCAAAGAAAATAATTTCTTGATCAAGATCAAATCTTGATCAATCAAGAAAGAAAAGATTTCTTGATCAAGATCAAATCTTGATCAACCAAGAAGAGAGAGAAAGTCTTCCTCCAACAACCCAGAAAGAGAGACGTGAGAGAGAGAAAGAGGAGCTTTCAACCCTTCAAGAGAGAGAGGGACATCCTAGAGAGAGAAAGGATATTTTAGAGAGAGAAAGTGGATGTTAGGCATCCAAAAGAGAGAAAAAGGAGGAGTCGGGCATATCTCTTGAAGGGGGTATCTCTCCCCTTTTTATACATGAAAAAGAGGTTGTAGGTTCCATAAAAAATGGATTTTATTTCAACCATCAACCATTCAACCATATCAAGTTGATAACAAATTATCCTAACAAATTTAGGATAATTTGTTAAATTATCCTAACAAATTTAGGATATTTGTTATCATGATAATGTTAGGGTTACAACCACCTAACCACATCCTTAAAAATTAGGAAATTAGTTATCTCATGAAACCAACATCGCAACCTTGAATTTGGCTTCATGAGGATGCCTCAAATCATGGTTCCCTCCTCCATGACGTGGAGATGGGTCATGTCCATCACATGGGCATGGATCCATCCTCCACGTGGCACGATCTCAGCCTTCGGTTTAATTGGGTTTTCACAAATTAAATATGCCATCATATGGACCCAATTAAATACCATATTATTAATCTCAATTAATCTAAGCCATCCATCATATGGATCAAGCCTAATTAATGGATTCATATGTACATCTCATGTACAAAAGGTCTCTCTCTTGAACACAAAATTCTTTTTTCTATGATGAATCATATTCATCAATTTTATGTTCTCTCATTAAGATTGAGTCAAACCCAATCCTAATTAATTGGTTATCTAATTTGAATTCAGTCCAACTTAATTCCCATTTTAACTTCATCCAAAATCTTCTTAATGCTTGCGACCCATTAGGTCCCTTGACACGTTGGTAATAATCATGTCCCTAATATTGACCCTAAGGATGACTTGATCAACACCTTGTCCAAGTCAATTCTTTAACCAAATCAACTCTTTGATTAAGTCAAAGAATCCATGATTATAGATCATGAGTGGCCTCTAGCAAAGCATCATGACCAACCAAGTGTTAAGGGTTTGTTGACGTGGTCATCAACACCTGTCCATGAATGGTTACCGTACGATTCAATCCCTTCGTCACATATCCAGATCAATCAGTGGTATGGAATGTGTCAACCATGTAATTGATCTTTGTTTACTTGATCTCAGAAAAATTGACTCATATGAATTAGAACTTCGAAATCATTTCGAATTCCAACTCAACCTTACAAGGATTTATCAGTCAATTTAATCCATCAAGTGGCCGTGGGATACAACCCTTTCTATCAAGGGAGACGAATCCTGTCTTGATCAAACACCACCTTCATGTGCTTCATGTCATACCCAATCGATACCATATTTGCCACCCGTGGCTAGAGCGACGTTTGCATATCATCAAAGCATGATATTTCATACATGAGGTGCAATGAAGATATCAAGTCAAAGGATCACTCGTACCACCGTCATCAGAGATCAACCATGAACTATATAGAATATCCATATGGGATCTCTGTGCGGGTCATCCAATGCATCATTATAATAACAAACATCCACACACCATATCCAAGTATCTTCATACTTCAGCTTGCAAGATCAGCTGCTCACCATAAGGGTAAAGATATGCAATGTGTGCTAGTCTCAACAGCGTTCGACAGTGTCCAATTCTGTCTACGCATCGATTAGGAAGTTTAAAGAATTGAAACATAATGTGCAATTTTGGATCTTACAATTTGTAATCTATATTACAAATTTCATATGCATAGTTTGCATTCTTTTGGACTTTATCTCACAAGTTAAATATATCAAATATATATATAAATTATACCCGGATAGATAAAGAAACCAATAAATTTGATTTGCATTCATAAAGAAATGTGTACAAACTAGCATCTAATCCGATTGGATCTAGGGCACACACTAACACCTCCAACTAGAAATATATATGTATTTATATAAATATATATATATTAATATATATTTTAGAAAATAATATTTGTGGTGTGTGGCAGATTATATTTGGTGAAAAAAAAATATTTAAAATAAAAATAAGTTAAGGAGTCAGACCTGGGAGGCAGATTAAACTACTGCCCTAAAGAAGATTTGGTCCCCTTCTCGTGCAAAGAAAAATTGGACCACACGCTCTCTCCTCCAAGGTATAACCCGGAAGCCAAAAACTCTGGCTCCAAGGATGCGGCCCATCCTAGCCCCTAGCTATCGGCTGGTAGAGGCAAGTTGGGACACCGCCAGCGATGCCCTGAATCCCCGCTACACCCACACCCTAAGGCCATGCCTCCACTGGCTCCGAGGATGCGGCTCGTCCTAGCCGCCAGCTATTGGCTAGCGA
Source organism: Calamus simplicifolius (assembly GCA_900491605.1). Classification (NCBI taxonomy): domain Eukaryota; kingdom Viridiplantae; phylum Streptophyta; class Magnoliopsida; order Arecales; family Arecaceae; genus Calamus; species Calamus simplicifolius. The sequence continues at coordinate 677,663 of UESW01004208.1, forward strand.
AGGCGAGCTGGGACACTGTCAGCAATGCCCTGGGTCCCCACTGTGCCCACACCTTGACGGCCATACCTGCCATTGGCTCCCATGGCCCCCGTCTCATTCTCTTCGATGGCACCACTGCCATCAGGGGCTCTTCCTCCCTCCCTGACATCAGTTCCTCTCTTTCTTCTCCCTCTCTGTGGTCTTGATTCCATTGGAGTCCGGTTGGGATTTTGTCTAATTGATCTGTAAATTTGTTTTGATTGCTAGGGTTGGATGGAGTGACAAATTTGGTTCACTCTTTTGATGTTCGTACCAAGAAGTGGACAAGGCATTTTTGCTTCTCTATTTCTCTGTTCTCCTCCTGCTTCTCTATTTTAACCACTTCTTCTTAACCAAGTAATGGTAATTAAACAGGGTCCATCTGAGGGAAAGTATACCATATGCAATGAGTTGCTCATTTCAAGGAAAAAGTTAATAATATTGTATGTGTCTAATATATACCTATTTGATCAATCATAATATAAAGTATTGGCTGATTTTAGTTTCTTTCATTAATCTACATAATACTCAGCTGTCTGTTGATTTGAGTGTTTGCACAAATTGCAGCTTTTGGACAAAATGATGGACAATGGTTTTTCTCTGACAACAGAACCAAACATCTTGAGGGAGATGATAGCTCCACCAAATATTGTTAGTACTAAGCGTTGTGACTGGTAAAAGTTCCAACGTGAGCAATATACTTCTAGGTGCAACATCATCTTTTATTCCTTGGATAAAAACTGACATGAAGAATGCAAGCAACAAAGTTTATGTCAACCTTGTTGAAGAAATGGATGCAGTTGTGAACAGATCATTCTACAATGTTCACCTTTTATTCTTGATTGATGTCCTATTTTTCTCTTGGAGTTTGGATCTTTGGTACCCTGTTCTATAATCAATTCTTTTATTCCATAATGTTGTTTCCCTTTGAAAATATGTAAGTAACTTGATGTGGCTGATCAAGCCACGTTAGGGTTAACGGATCAAATAGCTGATGGAGCCTTGGCCTTGAACTTCAGAGTCCCCCTCGGCATCGGACTTCCAAGGTCCCCTTTGGCCTCGGACTCCAGGGTCCCCTTCGGCCTCGAACCTCCAGGCTCCCCCTCAGCCTTGGACTTTCAGGTCCTTCTTGGCCTCAGACTTTAGGGTCTCCCTCGGCTTCAGACTTTCAAGGTCCCCCTCAGCCTCGGAATTCGGGGTCCCCCTTGGCCTCGGACTCCAGGGTCCCCATCAGCCTCGGACCTCTAGGGTCCCCACGGCCTCGAACTTCTAGATCCCCCTCGGCCTTGGACTTAAGGGTCCCCCTCGGCCTCGGACTTCCAAGTCCCCCTTGGCCTCGGACTTCAGAGTCCCCCTCGGCCTCGGACTCCAGGGTTTCCTTCGGCCTCGAACCTCCAAGATCCCCCTCGACCTCAAACCACCTGCTACCACCACGTGGCCTACCAACTACCTGCTACCGTCACGTGGCCCACTAATCATCTGTAATCGCGCATGGTCACTACCAGTTACGATGCACGCTTGACATGACTAGGCCCACCCACCACCTGTGGCACCGTGCCTACAGAGGGCTAGCAGGCAGGGCCAACCTTGACATACTCAGGAGTGGTTACGACCTGTCCCTATCAACCTTGCCACCTATCCTCTGCCAGACGATAATGTCTCGATTACAACAACTTTTCAAAAGCAGGTAAAAGGGACCTTCGAATAGGTATAAAAACCTTCACTCATAACGAAAGAAGGGATCTGAACTCCAAGTAATTCGATTAAGTCTTTTAGTCCTTCATTCATTATTGTTTCCCAAGTCACTCACTTGAGAATCGGAGGGTCCCCATCGGAGAACCGGTCTTCAAAGACTTTCTTGCAGGATTTTTGTTCGAGAAGGGGACACCAGGAGATTCCTGAACCCTGTTCATCATCCTTCGGATTCTCTCCGTTACCCAATGTTCGAGGAATATGATTTGGCGGCAACAGATTGGCACGCCAGATAGGAGGGAGACGTAAAAAGCTTCAAACCAGCCAGCTACAGGCTTCCCTTTCCCCTAGCAAACAAGAAGATGGTGGTGACACGGACCCAAGAGATTTTCACCAGCCACGCTGGGGGACATCACCAAGGAGCTGAGCAGCCAAAGGCCAGTCTTTCAGCTCCCTAGGCCAATGTTCCTGTATAGCCTTCGCCACCACCTCAGAATGATTGCATTGCCGCCCTTACCATACAAGTCCAATCACTTGTGGCGGCGATCCAGGAGCTGCAACAACAGCCAGCCGCGCAGCAGTACCCAAGACTACCCTCACCGGGCGCGAGGATGGTTCAACCCAATCAACAATCCATCCCCGAAAGATCCCCTCAATTGGAGGCCCGCTGCCGTCGTGCCTCGCCAGGCATCCCCGTCGGGAGGCCTCCAAATGGCCTCGGTCTTCCTTCCACCATGCTAACGCTTCCCCTAAGCGACAACATAAGAAGGAGACCGAGCAAGGGCATCATCATCGGTGCCGCCCTTCTCTGTCCTTCGGATCATCATAGAAGGGTCCTTCGATGGTTGGATCGCTCATCGAGCCGAGCGATGACTAGATAAGTACAACCAACGGTTGAAGAAGCTCACCGCAGAATCACTAACCCACTGAAGGCAGACTACAACGGTCACCCCCCACTGTCTTGCCATATTATGAAGGAGCCAATCTCAAACCAATTTCGTCTACCCTAGCTAGACCTCTACGATGGCACTACTGATCCCCTCGACCATCTGGAGAGCTACAAGGTCCTTATGCAGGTCCAGGAGGTGATGGACTCTCTCCTATGCATTGCCTTTTCAGCCACCCTTCGAAAGGCTGCACGTGCTTGTACTCCGCCTACCGCTGCGCAGCATTAACTCCTTTCGGCAGCTGAAGAGAGCCTTTTTGACATACTTTGATGCATGCCAAAAGATCTCTCGGATGGCCGACAGCCTATTCGCCATCCAGCAAAGGAGTGGCGAGTCCCTGAGGGACTTCGTGGCCCGGTTCAAGAAAGCCGCGCTCGAAGTTTACAATCTGAAGACTCTGTAGCCACCTTGGTCTTGAAGCGAGAGCTCCATCCTTTTCGCTTCGCCTACTCTCTCGACAAGAAGCCCTCCGATTCCTATGCCGAGTTACTGAGCCATGTGCAAAAGTAATTCGTACTAATGAGACAGATTCTTCCTGAGGGATGCAGATGAGGGGCCCGGCAAGAAGCAGGCCCATCCCGAGCCGTTGAGGCTTGACCCAGGAGGCCTGAGCCTCCTCATCGGCCAGACAACCGACCATGAACCCTTGCCCCCAAAGAGGGGCCCTTTACCCTCTGCTCGCCCCAATATCCCACATCCTGATGAAAATCAAGGGCGAGTCGTATCTTCAACGCCCTCCTTTCTTGAAGCCAGGAGCCCTCCGCAACTAAAACCTCTACTACCGCTTCCACCAGAACCATGTTCACGACACAGAAGACTGTCGCCAGCTGAAGAAGATGATCAAGGACCTCATCCAGCGCGGCCATCTGAAAAAGTTTATCCAGAGGGAGAACTCGATCGCCCCGGGCCCATCGGCACCTCTGCCTACCCAGGTCGGCATCGACAACGCTCCGATTAAGAAGACCATGGCCATGATTTTTTGAGGGGCGGGTGATACTTCCAAGAGGCCGCGGGAGGATGAGGGGATATTCTATAATTTTTTTTCTAAAGGAGACCTAGGGGAGTAGTTAATAATAATGATGCAGCGTCTCGTGTCCATGACGATCACAAAACATACTATAAAGAGAATTTTGGTTGACACTGAAGTTCGATCCACATTCTCAATTACGATGCTTTTGTTCGGATGAACTTATCCCTTGGCTCCCTTCGGCCTGTGACTATGCCCCTAATGGGCTTTACTGAAGATTCTGTAAGGATAGAGGGAGAGATCACCCTCTCGTACAGCCAGGATGCCACCATGCCAGAGCATGGTCTTCGTGAAGTTTTTGGTCATCCGAGTTTCCTTGGCCGACAATGTCATTCTCGAAAGATTCGATCTAAACCTCCTAAACGTCGTTATCTCTACCAAGCGGCTGCTTGTAAGATTCCCCACCAGTAGGAGAATCGGAGAGATGCACGGGGAGTGAAACCTAGTGCCGCTCGTTATCATACAGCTCCTAGCCCCCAAGGGATGATTGCTCTGTCGGTGCCTGAGTCACTTAATCCTAGAGATTCGAAGAAGAGAGGAGAGCTGGCCAAGCATTTGTTGACCTTTCCACTAGGGGAGGATCTAGCGAGGACGGTCCAAGTTGGGGCTCTTCTCTTCGAGGAGGCGTGAGACCAACTTCTTGCCTTCCTGCAGGCCAACTCAGATGTCTTCGCTTGATCAGCGTCTGATATGCCAGAAATACTAATAGAGGTAATAACCCACCAGCTCAACATCAACCCGAGGTGCCGGCCAGTCCGACAGAAGAAGAGGAGCTTCGCCCCTAAGCGATAGAAGCCATTGACGAAGGGGTCCGTAAGCTAATTACTGCCGGCCACATCTAGGAGGTGTATTATTCAGACTGGCTAGCCAACGTAGTGATGATCCGCAAGGCTAGTAGGAGCTGGAGGATGTGAATTGACTTCACCGACCTCAACAAGGCATGCCCCAAAGATAGCTTTCTGCTGCCCAGGATCGATCAATTGGTAGATGCCACATTTAGCCACGAGACCCTCAGCTTCATGGATGCCTTCTCTGCGTACAACCAGATTAGGATGGATCCGGTGGACGAGGAGGCTATTTCATTTGTGATTGAGAATGGTGTCTACTGCTATAAGGTAATGCCCTTTGGATTAAAGAATGCAGGGGCCACATACAAAAGGCTGATGAGCAAGGTCTTCAAGGACTAAATCAGACGCAACATGAAGATGTACGTGGATGACATGCTGACTAAAAGTATCTGCACCGATGATCATGTTATTGACCTGGCAATTTATTGAACGCCTGATCATGAGTTTCTTAAATCATATCATCCCACTGCATAATAGATTAGTTTCATCTTGCAAATTGATAAGTAGATAAATTAGTACTATCTTTTTGACCCAACCACTTTAAATCAAGTTTAGGTTTCAAACTAGTTCTAGGATTAATCTAGTCTATAGGTGAGTCCTATTTGCATTTTTAAGGTGATATAAGTTAAGATAACTAGGTCCCATGCTGAGCCTAGGAATAAACTTGGTACAATGATAGAATATATTTTGAAACATCATAATTTTTTAGAAATTAAAATGTAAAAATTATGTTGCAGATGATAGTAGCCTAGTTCGTTGAATCTGATATGTGGATTTGCGATAGAAGGTAAACGAACAAATTATAATTATTTTTAAAAAATCCTTAAATTATAGAATTCTAAAAAATGCTCATATCTGTTTGAATATCTTTTTATTATCCCCTATCATTTTGCAAATTAAATCTTGATGCTTTAATATGTATATTTGAGTATCTAATGTTATTATTTTTGGATTTTAGCTAAATTTTGCATGATTTATAAATAAATAAATAAATAAATAAATAAGGATAACATAATAATAGTAATGATAATATCATATATAATAATAATGAAAATAATTATAAATTAATATTGTTTATGCAAAATAAGTAGTTATGATATGTTGGGTTTCTCTTGCATACCTACTAGTATAGTGAAAGCATGTGGATTTTATAAATTTGTTAATGAGATCTATTTGCATGAAAGATCTTCTTAATGATAATAATCAAATAAATAAATAGTAAATATAGGATAAGAAGAGTACCTATAATACTAAATTCAATATATTGGAATATCCTGTTCACCCTCCAACGTTGATCTACATACAGGAACTATGTTCAAAACTCTAGCTCCTTCAAAACTTTGATCCTTGATGTTTTAATCCTTCTAAAGGATTTGATTAGCTTGCTTTCTTTTCCTTTTAATTTTTTTTCTCTTACAAACCCCTCTTCAAAGCGAAGAAGACCTTCTTATCTTGGTTTAGGACAAGACAACATCTTGTCCTAAAGAAGACCTCCTGGTTTAAGACAAGATAATCTTTTTTCCTAAAGAAGACCTTCTTGTCTTGGTTTAGGATAAGACGTATAAGATAAATAAGAGAGAAAAGAAAGTTGATTTCTTTTTAGATGGATTGTGTACATCCTGAACCCTAGAAGGCACTCCTATCTATAAGAGGTGAAAGGATGCGGATGCATCCCATCCACACGCTTCATCCCGCCTCATCATGATGAGACGCTAAGGGAAGAGGTGCATCTGAGAGAGCATATATGTCCGATAAGGGGAGAGATACATCTAAGAGAGCAAAAAGGCACTCAAAAAACTTATCTAATAAGCCTTATCCATGCGCCATCAACCTTTTCACGCTGATAACCTCACCCCACACTTATTTATATAATCCAATAGTCTAAATTAAGGCATCATTCAATGGTCCAAATTAAGACAACATCCAATGGTCCAAATTAAGACTCCATCAATGGTCTAGATTAAGACACCATCACCAATGGTCCAAATCCTTCATTCAATAAGCTATCCAATAGTCCAAATCGAGCCACTGACTAATGGTCTAGATCCATTATCCAAAGAGCCATTCAATGATCCAAATAAAGCTAATTGCGTTTCAACTCTTGGCCAACCCATATTAGGTCATGATATAATCATATTAGATTAATCTAATACAAGAATCAAATTTGAATCTAATTAAAATTAGGAGCTAGGGTTTGCAACACATGCTAGCATGTCTATCCTGCAAACATGATCTAATCCAATTAGACCTTTGATCAGTTTCTTTGTGTGTCACCCATTGGGTTCCACATCTAGCCAGCAATTGGTGTGAGTACAAATTGACCTATCATGATTAGAATATTTCTAATCCTTATGGTTCAATCAATGCAATTCCAAACTTGACAATTAGAATACTTTCTAATTGTTGATTAAATTAAACTCTTTAATCCAATAAATCTATAAGACAAGATTGATGTCTAGCAATGTATCATGTCTATCCGAAAGATATGAAATTTGATGGACATACCAAACATACCCTTCATGATATATTCAAACCATAAAATAGTAATACATTTTATATCAATATTATTCTGTATTTATGCAAGTTAATCTAAAGAAATAGAAATTTTATAGATAATATTTAAATAAAAAATAAGGATAAATTCTAAAAGATAGAACATGCCACCTATGGTTCATTCTAAAATGACTTGATGGCATGATGATTGATACTGAGACCCAATTCCAGTGTACTCGTGACAAGATGACCTGCAAATACTAATAATATGACATAAGTGCATCTTGATATGAAATAAGAGGAATATGTGAATGGTGTCTGTGATGAGGGTTTATTATTCTAAATGATTAAAGATATATGGGCACCAAGTATGGGTTTATTATCCTAAGTGATGATTCAGCACTAGATTAGGAGTTGTAAATGGAGCTATTAGTAAGCCACTAGCCAGCCTCCACCATCCCCTCTGCCTACATTTTTTTTATCTCAGAGTTGCCAAGTTTATCAAATGGCATTGTAATAGCTTCTCGACCTAGGCCCATGGCCTGGCCTAACAATGTGTGCTCTCACCTTCGAAGAAAATTTCCTCCATCGTGTGTGACGTGTGTCGTGCTCCTTCCCCTCCATCTAAACTCTCTCCCTCTTGACTCTCTCTCATTCTTTCACTCTCCTACCTTTCTCTCATCCTCTTCTATCCCATCTCTCTTTCAATATTTCTTTCACTCGGTCAACATTTCTTAGTTTCTCATTCTATCATGCTTTCCCTTCATTTTTCACTCTTTGCATGGGACCATGGAGGTAAAAATCTTATTCCTTAAATTTCTAATTTAATAGAACTAAATTTAAATAAATAGTAAAAACCTAAATGGTGCAACATTTTCAAGGATATTGTAGCTTTTATTAGATTCCAACTGGGAGATGATGGTTGATTCTTTTCAAGAATGTTTTTTTTAAAAAATTCCGTAATATCAAATTAATAAAAACATAATTTTAAGCTACTAGGTTTCAAAAGAATTCCATACTTTAGAATATTTTATTAATTTGTAAATAAAAATATCTTACACCAAGCGCAAATTATTGAAATGACAACATATTTTATGCAATCTCAATTCTTGAATTTATTATGGCTAGATATTTTGCAAATAATCCCAAGTCATCATTCTTTAAATTAGCCACATTAGATCTATGTGTTGTTATCCAAATTGTTAGTATTTATGTAAATTGGAACGAGTAGTGAAATATTGTATCACTTGAAAATCTTTTTGCAGATCATTGAAAAATATCTTAAAAGTTGTAGATATTTAGAAATTAACATCTGAATATGTTATTAAATACTTTGAAATGGATACAAATGTTTCAATCCAAAAGGCTATTTTTGACACATGACCCTCAAATCATAATGGAGTAATGTCAAGATGTATCATCAACCATGGCCTACTTCACAATATGAAAAAGTGATATTTTAGCCCTATCACAACTTGTAAATGCAACTGTAAAGGCTGCAGGGCTATTGTAAAGGCTCAGGGCTGAGAACGGATTCGATATTGGTGCTGATAGGGCTTAAATATACACAAAACTCTCAATTTGAAATCTGGATTGCAAACTTTATTTCGATAAAATGTATCATTATGCTATACACATTCGTTAATCTTAATTTCTTTGGTATTTACTTGATCCTATTAATTATAGTAGATCGTTGCATGTTGGATTACCATGAAGTTTATCTTTGCTTTTTTTTAAACATGATATTGAACTTAAAGATTTTCATATGATGTTATCTTTTGAGAATACGTGTAAAGACATGTTCAATGCTGTAAGTTAAACCTAGCTTCGCTTGCTTCGAGCCATCTATAAATATGTCTACTCAATTTGTTTATTATAGAAAATATGAGGAATTATATTAATTTGATGATGTATATGGATATATCAAATATTTTATTTTAAGAGGTTAGCTATGTTGATATTAACCACTGCCTGTGCATAATAAAATGGAATACAACCCATCAGAAAATGGGCAGAAAGCACTCTACAAGGTGCTTTCCCATGTAGCTAAAAGGGAATGATTCTTTATTTTAGAAAACTAGGATCTACATTTATTACACATGGTTATTGTGATTAGTTTAGTGAATGAAGATTTTTAATATCTATATAAAGTAAAAAAAATCAAATAATAACTGACTGGCAGTCCTTTGGATAGTCTTAGATTATGATAAATATTGTCAAAGTAATAACTTATTTTAATAGTTCTTTTGCGGCCTTAGATTATAATAAATATATCAAAAGTAAACCTACCAACTAAAACAGTCATTTATGATTGAAATTGAATATAAATTTAAATATATACCGCTAGTTGGATGAAGGTGCCAAACTTCTAGAAACCAAGAGAATGTAAAAGTTCTTAGTGATAATATTTCATTTTGCATTTGTTATATATATTTTTGATACTTTATAAAATTAATAAATTTAAATAACATTGTAACGCTCACAAACTGATCCTGCTAAAATCATGTGAACCAAAAACTTAAAATAGAAGTTAATGGATAACAACTCATATGATTTTTTTTTTTTTTTCATTCAATGTGATTAAATTTGAAGTACCGCAAACATTTTAAATTAGCTTTTTCTAAGATGGATCCTTTGGTTGCTACAAGGCTGCCATAAATTTGGCAGAGCATGAAAAGTGAGGAGGTGGTTGCATGCTGTAGCACTGGTGAAGGGACCTCATGAGAGTGTTTCAAATTGGCAAGACGACAGCGGCGCCTTCGCTCGGTGGTGGTGAGAATGAGGATCCATTCCAAAAAAAAAAAAAAAAAAAAAAAAAAAAAAAAAAAAAAAGACAAACCAAATAACAACTAGTTGCTACTTTATTTCCCGAGCCAAGGGCTAGAACCAATCCACTGCTTCCATGGAAAAGAGCAACATAAAAACAAAGTAAAAAATTTCAGAAATTAAGGGCCCGATTGGCAGCCAATTTGAGTTAAATTTTTCATTTTAGTAAACAAAAAATCTAACTAATTATGAAAAATTTTGAAAGCACCTTTTGAAAATGATCCAAAAAATTTAAATAAATTTAAAAATATCAAAATAATATTTTCTTCGAATTCATCTTCCAGGAGTTTTCTAAATTTTATCCTTTCTTAAAATTTTCTCTTCACGACCTTTCTTTACCCGATTTTTTTCGAAAGTAGTTTTCAAAAATACCAACGAAACGTATTCTCAAATACTAAAAATCAACATAATACAACTTAAATTTTTGAATACAATCCATATTTTTAAAACAGCTTTTTGGACCGCGAACCAAAACAGGGCCTAAATTTTTGTCGCACCATAACAAGGTGTTATCCCAGCCAGCAGCATCATGTTCCCACAGTTCATCTCTAGCCCATCAAAGAATGTGCAAGGTCCGTTGCAGAGGCCATGATTTTAACAGCTTATTTGACAATTATAGACGAAAGAAAATAAATAGGTTTCAATGGCGGATTCTTACTCTTGTACATAGTCTGATGTACTCAGATACTCCCCATGCTCTTCAAAATATTCAACTAAACGTTTCAAAAACCTTTCGTGGCTCACAGTTTCAGCATCACATACCAGACAACATTGTCTTCGAGCGCACGTCGCAGCCACGTTCATTCACCTATGGTCGCTCAAAAAACCCACCTGAAATGCATGAGCTTGTATCATATCTCACTGCTGCAATATAATTTCTACCCAACAAGTAGTACCAAGCCAGGTGAAAAACAACAGGCGAGCAAGTATACATATTTTGAGAAAATATTTTAATTTCCTTCTACGTCTTACCTCCTTTTTTGAATTAGATCGGACCATTGAAATGATAATGGCTTCTTTTTCCCGACCTTGGAATCCATCTGACCGTAGAAATTTCTACATCCTTTAGGCTGTTTTCTTTGCTCCTCATCATCTTGAGATAAGTTACCTGTACCATGTGAGCCATCCAAGTTGTTAAAAAAAAAAGTCGGTTGGAGGGAAAACATGTGAACATGAAGTATGGATTTCAAGAAAAAGCAGGGACGTCTTAGCCTGGCCACCACCACACCTACTAATAAATACACTGCAGTAAACTCGAGGTGCATCTAATTAATATCTAAATATTATCATTTCATAGGTACTTAAGATTATAACTCCGGTCCCAAGTCCGGATAAAAGAGGAGAGTTGCATTAGGTAACTGATAGCCAGCGTAAAACTCCACTAGATCCCTTAAAATATGAATCTACTAAATCAAACTAAGCAGTGTGGAGGAAGCAGATTCATGTAGTCGATCCCATGTAGTTGGGAAAGGCTTAGTTGAGTTGAGTTGAGGTACTTAAGATTGCATAAGTTTGATCATTTCTTAAAAAACGGAAGTGACAGTTAATTAATTAAAACCTGAGCAGCATAAGGGGTGATAATTCCAATATCAGACGCATCGACTCCACTTGCAACAAGTCGCTTGGCATGAGCTATAGTAACCGCAGCTTCCCCCTTATTCATGGTGCTATCTTCTTCATCTTTTTTTCTTCCATGTCACAACTGAACCATGAAAGGATGTTAGAAGTGAAAACAATAAACAGGTAAACGAATAATCAACTCAAAACTAGGCAAAATAAGTATGATAAGACTACAATAGTAACTGCAGCTTCCCCCTTGTTCATGGTGCTATCTTCTTCATCTTTTTTTTTCTTCTATGTCACAACTTGTTGAGGGGTAAAATCGCAGCGTATCAATAATCGTGCACATGGCTAAGGCTAGCCTTGTTTCCTACTCGTTGTGCGATACCCGCCAGAGATAAGTCTGCCTCGATAGGTCGGAGTGCCCTAGCCCCCACCGAGTCAAGGGCTCCCATGGCGCGGCCCCTCGAGCCGAGCTACCGTCTCTCGGCCCCTTGAGCCGAGCTATTGTCTCTTGGCCCTAACCGAGCCATCCCATCACCCGGCCCTTCTGGCCGATCTCTTCTATCACTCGGCTAACCGACGATACCTATACCTCTGCGGAATTCGGCGCGGGAAAGGTTAAGATAGTAAGATTCCAAACGGGAATCATATCCGAAAGTGGCCTAAAGCCCTGGAGCCTATGCCCCCACCAAATCTCGAGATGTCAACAAGCTGTCCCAGCCGTCGATCCATTAACTAACCCGATACGAATCCTACCGATCCCATAACAAACTAGATTCATATCTCAACGGCCTTCGGACCCACGACGCTCCCAAACAACCAGGTGATCCTCTATAAATACCACAGCCTCAATCCCTCAGGTACGCCATCTCTTACGCGCACACTCGCTCACTGCCTTTGCTTCCGCCATTATCGCTCTGCTCAGAACCCCTGGAGAGACTCTTCAGCGAGAGCCTTCTCTTCATTTTTGTTGACTGTCGATCTCCACTGACTTGAGCATCGAGGATCTTCCGCAGAGGGCCACCCCTAACGCCTCTCACGTGAGGACTGTCTTGCAGGTCCGCCCAGGAGGGAGCCCATCTCGAAGCCCAAGCGCGCCCGAGTCGAGGACAAGATTTCAGCAGCAACAAAATGGCGCTAGAGGAAGGGCCCTCAAGTCCCTAAAAACTTGTGATCCGGGAGACAAGGATCTCAGTCTGCAAGAAAACTCCTCCCATGGCCAACCGAAAAAAGGCTACCTTCGAAGTCCAAGATCAGGTCGCTTCTCAAAGGCCTGATCCAGTGAGCAGTGTCGCGCCGCCGCCGCCGCCAGTCGAGACTCCATCGCCACCAGCGGCCCTAGTGACCCAGGACCAGTTCGCCTTACTGGTCCAGCAGGTCCAGGCCTTGGCCCACCTGATTCATGGCGTTTCGAAGCCCCCGTCGGCTGCTCTGCTCCTCACCCTTCTGAGGAGAATGCGGCCCCCGCTCATCCAGCGATCTCTTCTTCAGCCCGCATAGGGTTGCAGACCCCCCTCGCTATCCCAGAGAAGCTGAGCTAGCTCCCCATCGAGCCCGCGTCAAAGATCTCCCTAGATCTCGGCGGGCCCAATCTCTCTCCCCGGTGTATTCTCGCCATGATTCAACACCGTCTCAGTACTCGTCCTGCACCTTCTGCTCTTCCTGACGAAGAGATCCGCCGCAGCTCCAAGAAATGCGTCAAGAGCTTGACACCACCAAGCAAGCCCATCCGCTTTAAAATAAAGCGGAGTAGGGCATTCCCTTCTCTAAGAAGATTATGGAGGAAGTGATTTCCTCCCACATCAAGCTACCTGCCATCGAGCCTTATCATGGCTCCTCCGACCCCAACGATCATCTCAGCAGCTTTCGATCAATAATGATGTTCCACGGGGCATCAGATGCGATCCTCTGTCATGCCTTTCCTTCCACCCTCAGGGGATCTGTCCGAACTTGGTTCAATGCTTTGAAGCCAGGTTCCATCGATTCATTTGATGAGCTGAGCCGCCTTTTCATCAGCCAGTTCGTCAGTAGCCCCCGCCACCGACGGAGATCCGACTCCCTCTCTGAGGTTAAGCAGAGAGAGGGGGAGTCCCTGAAGAAGTATCTCAACCGTTTCAACACGGCCATGCTGGAGGTGGATCACCTCAATCATGAGGTGGCCATGTCCGCCCTAGCAGGCGGAGTATTGAAGGAGAGCGACTTTTACTTGGCCTTGGAGGTTAACTACCCTCCAAACCTCTTCGACATGATGGCCCTAGCAGACAAGTATACCAGAGTCGAAGAGTCGCGAAGAGCCGAGCTAACAAAGGAGCCCAAGGGCTCCGATAAACACCGACCTGCCGCCGGCTGAGCCCGCCTTGCCGCCAGAGGATTCCCCAGCTGCGCCAAGGAACCGCACTCGGAGCCCACCTAGGAGGTTCCACCGGTTCACTCCGCTCACTGCTCCAAGAGCGGAGATCCTCATGGAAATCAAGCGTCAACTCCCTCAACCTCTAAGAGGGAATGCGGCCCGAGAGATCCCGCAAAATATTGCCGCTACCACCGCGACCATGGCCACGACACTGAAGAATGTTGGCAACGAAAGAATGAGATTGAAAGGCTCATCCAGCGGGGTAGACTGGATCGGTTCAGAGGAGCCCCCGAGCCAAGAAACGGGGGCGATCGCCAGCCTGAGCCCAAGCATCAACCTCCTCCAAATCCTCCCGTCGCTGGTCACATTAACGTGATTGAGGCAGTAGTCCTTCAGGCGGGAGGGACGATGAAGAAGGTCCGGTGCCGAAGAAAGCACGACCTGATAAGATCTCTTTCTCCAATGACGACTTCCAAGGGATACAGTTCCCGCACGATGATGCGCTATTGTATCTCTTAATTTGAACTATGATGTAAGCCGAATTCTAATTGATAGCGGAAGCTCCGTCAATGTTTTGTACCTTGATGTGTTTGTGAAGATGAAGCTTCTCATGGAGAGTCTCCGAGCCGTGGACTCCACCCTAATGGGGTTCACCGGCGATGTCATTATCCCGGAGGGGGTCGTCACCTTGACAGTCCGTGCGGGGACCTGGCCCTGCATGGCCACTGTGTATGCAGATTTCCTGGTGACCAAGCTACGGTCGCCCTACAACGCAATCTTGGGAAGACCCGGCTTAATGTCTCTCAGAGCGCCGTCTCCATTCCCCATCTTGTTATGAAGTTCCCTACCGGGCGAGGGGTAGGTGTAGTTCGAGGAAGCCAAGCAATAGCTCGGCAGTGTTTCGTCACCAACCTGCAATCCAAACTTCCCGAGGTCGATGGACTAGACGCTCGGGAGGATTTTGCCGAGCAGCGAGAGAACCAGCCGAAAAGCTGAGGAGGTGCTACTGGACGAAGCTCGGCCTGACCGAACCATAAGGATCGGTCGCTGCTGAAAGGGAAGTCCCGCTGGAGCTGATCAACTTTCTTCGAAGGAATGCTGATGTCTTCGCCTGGTCAGCCTCAGATATGCCTGGGATTAGTCCGACATCCTTATCCACCGTCTTAATGTGAACGAGATATTTCGGCCTGTGAAGCAGAAGAAGAGGAGCTTCGCCCCGACCGGTAGAGAGCAATTGAAGAGGTGGATAAGCTCATCAAGGCAAACTTCATTCGAGAAGTGAATTATCCGAGCTGGCTGTCCAATGTTGTCATGGTGAAGAAGTCGAACGGCAAATGGCGAATCTGCATCGACTTCATCGATCTTAATAAAGCATGCCCGAAGGATAGCTTCCCTCTCCCCCGGATCGACCAGCTCGTGGATGCCACTTCCGGCCATCAGATGTTGACTTTCATGGACGCATATTCAGGCTATAACCAAATTCGGATAGCGCCCGAGGATGAAGAAAAGACCGCCTTCATAACTGACCAAGGTACCTATTGTTACCGAGTCATGCCTTTCGGTCTAAAGAATGCAGGCGCCACCTACCAAAGGCTGATGAACAAGGTCTTCAAGGAGCAAATCGGTCGGAACATGGAAGTATACATTGACGACATGCTGGTCAAAAGCAAGGAAGCTTCCCAGCATATCAAAGACCTCTCAGAGAGCTTTACGACGCTCCAAAAGTATCGGATGAAGCTCAATCCGACAAAGTGTGCTTTCGGCGTCACCTTGGAAAAGTTTGTGCTTCATAGTTTCTCAGCGAGGCATCGAAGCCAACCCGCAGAAGATTCAAGCCCTTCAGCAAATGGTGCCGCCTACATCTGTCAAAGAAGTCCAGCGCCTGACCGGAAGGATTGCGTCCCTTAACCGCTTCATAGCTCGGTCGGCCGAGAGGAGCCTTCCTTTCTTCAAAGCTCTTCGATCTGCTAAGAACTTCCAATGGACTCCTGAATGCCAAAAATCATTCAAGACCTCAAGAAGTATCTCGGCTCACCACCTCTCCTAGGTAGCCCAAATCCGAGAGAGATGCTATTTTTATACCTGGCAGTTTCAGAAGGCGCAATTAGCTCGGTCTTGGTCAGAGAAGAAGACCCAAAAGCCGATCTATTATGTCAACAAACTGCTCCGAGATGCCGAGACGAGGTATACCCGAATTGAGAAGCTAGTTTTGGCCCTGATAACGTCAGTTCGGAGGTTGCGACCGTATTTCCAGGCGCATTATGTAACAGTCCTCACCGACCAGCCCATCAAGACGGTGGTCCACCGCCCCGAGACATCAGGAAGAATGGCAAAGTGGGCCGTCGAATTGAGCGAGCATGATATCCGATATCAGCCTCGTCCGGCCATCAAAGCGCAGGTTCTAGCCGACTTCCTCCTTGAATGCACTATCCCAGAAGATGGCTCCGCTCTAGACTCCTCCGAGCATCCAAAGTCGAGCGCCCTGTGGTTGCTTCATGTCGACGGATCCTCCAACGCCAATGGCTCCGGTGCTGGTTTAGTCCTCACCAGCCCAGAGGGGGCGACTTTCGAGTATGGCGTTAGATTCTCTTTCCCAGCCTCTAACAACGAGACCGAGTATGAAGCTCTGCTCGCCGGACTCCGAATCGCCCGTGATCTTAAAGTGAAGAAGCTAAATGCCTTCACCGACTCTCAGCTGGTAGCTGGTCAAGTGCGGGGCGAGTTTGAAGCCCGAGAGCCAAACATGGCTCGGTATCTCCAAGAGGTGCGGAACCTACTCTCTCACTTCTCTAAATTTGAAGTTATTCAGATCCCCAGATCCGAAAATGCTCGTACCGACCTATTATCTCGGCTAGCAACTGCGGAGTCGATGGACTTCGAGCGAAATTCCCCTTGGAAATCCTGGAAAGGCCTAGCATCGCGGAGGCGGACCGAGTGATGCAGATTGAGGTCGAACCGTCATGGTTTGACCCTATATTGAAGTATCTTAAAAAAGGTCGCTTCCAGCCGACCGCAGGGAAGCAAGGAAGCTGAGACTGCAAGCTACTCACTATGTGCTGATCGACGACCAGCTCTATAAGCGGTCCTTTTCCATGCCGCTGCTCAGATGCCTCCGCCCGTCTGAAGCTGATTATGCTCTTCGGAGGTGCATGAAGGAATTTGCAGCAATCATCTAGGAAGTCGATCTCTATGCCACAAGGTGCTTCGCCAGGGATATTACTGGCCAACCATACAAAAGGATGCCGATAATCTCGTCCGAGTCTGTGACCCATGCAGAGGCACTCCAACATCCAGAGGCTTCCCTCTGCCAGTATGGTCCCTATTTCCTCCGCTTGGCCCTTTGCTAAGTAGGGGATGGACATTCTCGGCCCTTTTTCCCTCGCCACTAGATAGGAAGTTTTTATTTGTTGTCATTGATTACTTCACTAAGTGGGTCAAGGCTGAAGTAGTTGCCCAAATCACCGAAGCTCGGGCCAGGGATTTCGTATGAAAATCCATCATTTGCCGTTTTGGTCTCCGCATACCATCATCACCGACAATGGCAAGCAATTTGATAATCCCAAATTCCGAGAGTTTTGCGAGGATCATGGCATTAGTCATCGCCTCACCTCAGTAGGGCATCCGCAAGCTAATGGAGAAGCCGAGGTAACAAACCGGACCCTACTTCAAGGGATTAAAGCCCGGCTTGCCAGAACCCGAGGCAGATGGATGGATGAGCTTCATCATGTTTTATGGGCCTACCGCACCACTCAGAGAATCCCCACCGGTGAGACCCCGTTCCGGATGGCCTTTGGCACGGAAGCCGTCATCCCTGTTGAGATAGGCCCTGGAGATAGGCCTTCCCTCTCCGCGAGTAGAAGGCTACTCAGAAGAGGTTAACGATGAGCAGCTCCGCACCAATCTCGATTGGTGGAAGAGATCAGGAAAAAGCTCAAATTAGAATGGCCGGTACCAGCAAAGAGTGGCCCGCTATCATGCCTCCAGAGTCAAGGGTAAATCCTTCTCGCCTGGCGACCTTGTCCTCCGAAAAACATCCGTCTCCAAATCGCTAGAGCAAGGAAAGCTCTCGCCGAACTGGGAAGGCCCTTACCAAGTAGCGGAAGTCATTGGACCTGGCACCTACAAGCTCCAGGATCTAAGCGGGAAATCCATTCCCCGACGTGAACTCGGACAATCTTCGCGTATATTATCAGTAGGGTACGCCTCTTTGACTTGCCCCGTTTATAACTTTGGCATAGTATTCCTATTATCTACGACATGGTCGCTTCTTTGAAAAAGCTATAATGAGAAACGGATACCTCTAGCTCACTCTCGGCACAACCGAGCTATTTCTCCGAGCTTTCAATTGCATCTCCGAACCTCAACTGGTTCAGGCCTTACTTTATAAAGACTCGGTACGCCGAGCGCCCCCAGTATGATTAAGAGCCGAACAATCTCCAAAGCTTAGCTCGGATTCGGGCCACTTACAAGCCCCGGCCGACCTAAACGTTCTCCTAAACTTAGCTCGGATTCGGGCCGCTTACAAGCCCCGGCCAACCTAAGCGTTCTCCTAAACTTAGCTCGGATTTGGGCCGCTTACAAGCCCCGGCCGACCTAAGCGATCTCCAAAGTTTCGTTCGGATTCGGGCCGCTTACAAGCCCCGGCCGACCTATGTGATCTCCAAAGTTTTGTTCGGATTCAGGCCGCTTACAAGCCCCGCCGACCTATGCGATCTCCAAAGTTTTGTTCGGATTCAGGCCGCTCACAAGCCCCGGCCAACCTAAACGTTCTCTTAAACTTAGCTCGGATTCGGGCCGCTTACAAGCCCCAACCGACCTAAGCGATCTCCAAAGTTTCGTTCGGATTCGGGCCGCTTACAAGCCCCGGCCGACCTAAACGTTCTCCTATACTTTAGCTCGGATTCGGGTAGCTTACAAGCCCGGCCGACCTACGCGATCTCCAAAGTTTCGTTCGATTCGGGCAGCTTCAAGCCCCGGCCGACCTACGCAATCTCCAAAGTTTCGTTCGGATTCAAGCCACTTAAAAGCCCCGGCCGACCTACGCGATCTCCAAAGTTTTGTTTGGATTCGAGCAGCTTACAAGCCCCGGCCGACCTATCGGTCTCCAAAACGCAGAACATGGTTCGATGGAGACAAACATCTTGAGGATGGCAGCGAAAATAGAAGTTGCCAAAAAACCTCCCTTGTTTATCATAAAAGAAACAACAAAGAGGAAACGAAAAGATAAAAAGAACCCTCATAGGGGCTTATCGTCTTTCCCAGGAGCCGCGAGCCCTCCTCGCGCCGAGCCAACTCGGCGACCTGCTGACGAAAGGATGCTATTTCCCCTTCCTGTTGGCTGATAACACGGCGAAGGAGCTCGACCTCCCTTGTCGAAACGACCAAATATCGCTCGGTCGTTCTCTGAAGCTGCTCATGGCTCGCGAACGCCGACGCCAGAACCATCCCATCAATAGTCACTGCAATGCGGCTCCCCTGGGAGTCCCTGCGGCCGTTAGCGCCGTCGTTCGGCCCTTGGGTCGATCGCCTTTCGCCGCCAAAGGCCATATCCACACTCGAGAATCGTGGGAAGACTAGCTGAAAGGATGACCGGCACAAACATCCCTCTGGTCCATATTTAAACCACTCCTGGCGAGTATCTCGATCACTCGAGTCGTTAATTTCGGCCCGTGGAAACTCACCATGCGTCATCGCCTCAGTAGGCGCTTGCGGGAGACAAGGGGTCACGCCCCCTCATCGAGGAAGATCGGGAAGCATCGACGAGGAGCGCGGGGAACTCCCCCTTTTTCTAGGGACCAGTCTCCCTCCGATTTGCCAAACCCTTCTGAAATTAATGTCCTCGAGAACCTGCCAGACTCCCTCGAATTGGGCATCCTGGAAAAGACGCATCAGCGATCAGCGCTAGCTCGCCTCCCTTGAGGATAATCGAGTCATAAACTTCGGATGCCCCCATGCATCACTCGGATAATCCTCATCTCTTTGACAGCTTGCACCAAAATCTACATTTGTTGCAAAAGACAAACAAAATATTATACCTCGGCAACAACCGAGTGATATCCTTCGTACCTCGGCAACAACCGAGCGATATCCTTCATACCTCGGCAACAACCGAGTGATATCCTGAAGCTTCGGCTTAGTCGAATAATCTCTCCATCGCTCTGACGCGGCTAAGACGTCCTATTATACCTTGGCGGAGGCAAACGACCTTCTATTATTCGACAACAAAGGCATGTCACGAACTGTTTTTCCCCGCCGAAATACCTACCTCAATAAACGGGATCATGCCTACCTCATGAGTCACAGGACCGCCCAATTCCTATTTGACTCAATATGGATATACGCTATCTCCGCTGAGGACCGGACACTGGCCTTAGCAAGAACTAAGCCGCGATGGCGCTGCCGAAATATGCTACAGCATAAAAAACGTAACATGGGAGTAACAACTCTCAGCACAGAAGAGGCAGAGCCAAAGAAAGAAGGAACGAAAACTTTCTTTATTTCCTCATCTAAAGAAAAGTTACAATCTCCTACGAGGAGTTACAAGTGCATCAAAGCACGGGAAATAAAAACGAGTACATAGCTCGGCTGAACTGCCTCAGTCAGCTCCAGTTAATAATGATGCTTCGACATCCGACTGAAAAGATCAGGCGACCAGCCAGCTCGCCCTGATAGATAGCAAGGCCGGCTTCCCACGGGTCCTCTGGATGAACTAAGGGATCCAAAAAGAGGCACAGACCCGTGGATGCAGATGCTGAGGAAGCTTCCCCTGGGTGGGATGCTGGGCTGCAGGCCGCTGCCCGATTGAGAGAGCTAGGGGACCATCAGCCCCACGCTGCACTCAACTCCCTCTCCACACGGCGAAGGATTCCCCTCAGAGAAGGCCGAGAATCCAGCCCGAGGGAGAAGGAAGTCCGTGCGTGCTACGGGGGTGCCTATGCACTTCCTACCCTACGACCCCCGCAGCCAAACCACAAAGGACACACAGGAAGCGCATATGTGCGCTCTCCGTGTGATCTCTGCGGACCTCCTGTGCGCTCTCCATGTGATCTTCGGAGCTCCTCCCTTGAGGATGAGCGCTCTTCAGCGACTCCATCACCCCAACTATCCGGGGAAGACGATTTGCAAAAGGAAAACTCAATCCCTCCACTCTAAGCCTCGGGGATACAGGCATCACGAGAACTTTCACAGTTTGAAGAGAAGAAAACTTTGGGGATGGCCTAACACGGCCCCTTCCTCCCCTTCTTATAGGCAAAATAAACCGGGAGCAAGAATTAAAGCAGAAAGCCCCGAGATTCAAAATGCCCAATCCATGCTGCCACGTGGCCTCCTAGGATGAAAAGAGCACCCTTCTATGCACGCCAAACGCATCTCTCAGTCCATGACGTACGCCGGAAGATCTCCTCTGATCCCGATCATGGGTCATAATTGCAGAAAATCGCCCGCTGATCTCAAAGATACGGGCAGACCTGGGAAATCGCCCGGTGAAAACGACACCCTCCAATGGTGAGATAGCGCTTATGTCACACCTCGGAAAGGATCGATGGGATAAATGATCCCGGGGAATACCGAGGCAACCTTTCGTAGGTTATAGGGCCGTATCAGCCATTTCGGCAAAAAGGAAGGTCGATTCACCTTGAAAAAGATAAGGCACTAACAGAATAATAAAAAGGCGCAGAAGCCAAGTACTCCTCAGTGAGGGATCTCGATATTCTCCGCTCTAACCCAGTTGACTGTTATGCCTCAGCATAAACCGAGACATTGCCTTGTACTCTAACTCAAGGCCAAAACTGCCTATACACTTTGGACTAAACCGAAGAGCCTCCTTTCAGTTCGACATAACCGAATGTTATCTTGTACTTCGGCCCAGTCTAAGGTAACTACTTCAATGGTAACAAGACACGTTGTAAGCCCCGGCCTACACCCGGAGTGCATGAGCCCCGGTCCGGGTCGGAGTGCACATCTGATAAATATAAACCCCGACCTATACCCAGAATGCGTAAGCGTCAGAAAAGGTTGGAGTGCACGTCCTGGAGATATAAGCTCCGGCTAAGGCCGGAGTGCGTCTTTTGTCAAGAACCTCGACGAAAACCGAGCGATATGCAGCGTAAGACTCGGACGGTAAAGGAGAACATTTCAAAAACGGCAAACAAACGAGAAGTTCCAAAAAGCTTTCTTCATTCATCATAAGAAGAGAGGATAAATGAAAAGACACATCAGCCCTCACAGGGGTCTGCTACTTCCTCCAGGCGCCGCTGAGCTCTCCCCCTGTCGTGGAGCCTGCTCACCCAACTGTTGCTGGAGGGATGCCACCTGCCTCTCCAGCCGACTATTGGCTTCGCGAAGAAGCTCGATCTCCCTTGTAGAAACGCAGATACTGCTCGGCCGCCGCCTTCATAATATGTTCACGGCCTGCGAACAGTGAAGCCAGGACCTCTCTGTCAACTGTTACCATGGTGCGACTATGGCGCAACCCCCTGCGGCCGTCATCACCGCTGCCTGGCCTTCCAGTTGATCATCCCCCACTTCGAAAGCCATTTCAGTGTTGAAAGCCTTGGAAGGTCAGCTGAGGATATGGTTAATGACAGCACTCCTCCGCCCTTTTTAAAAGTCCCTCCGGTGGGCGTGCCGATTGCCAAGGCCACTAACCCGAACGTTACGACTGCGGGACATGCCGCATGTCACCACCTTAGTGGGCGTTCGCGGGAGACGAAGAGTTCTGCTCCCCAACCGAGGAGGCTCATTAATAATCCCACGACGCTCAAGGCACACCCACGTCTCCGCCCTGGATAAGCCGAGTTATCCCAGGCCCAACCAGGATGCTTTTGTAATTCCTGGTCCTTTCCAATCAACCCGCCAAATTTCTTGATTCTAGCCGAGTTATCGCGTCTCACGACTTCAGACGAGCGATTGCATTACCCGGCCTAAGCCAAGTCATCATATCTCTCGGCTTCACCGGAGCAATCCCCATGCCTCAGCCACAGCCGAGGCATTTACTAAAATTCGATCTAAATCGGCCGATGGGCACGAGCAGGTCATAACGTGTTCACAATCAAGAGAAAGCATGAGACAAAAGATCGGCTAAAAAGACAACCAAATAGAGAAAAGCTCATTCATTGAAAGATTCAACCGAGTTACCAGATGGAAAAGCAAAAATATACAAATGACCCTTAAGAATCAGGGTTGGGAACGGCCTCCACGGCTTCCTCGGCGATGTTCGGGGGAGCTCGGCTTGTCTCGCCCACTTCAAATGTCTTTATCTCCTTGGAAACAGGCTGCGAGGGCCCTTCAGGAGCTACAGCCTCACTGGGACCCAGAATAAAGTCGAAACCGGTGTCTGAAACATCGATATATTCGTCTTCCTCAGCCCCTGAGGAACAGGCCTCTAAGGGTTCGATGTCCAAAAAGGAAAGGTCTCATTCCGGATGCTCCCGAGATATCTTAGTTCGGACCTCCTCCACGCCAAGCTGGAAGGCCTCGGCACAGATTGCATCATCTGCACCCCGAGCAAGCCCATTTGCTCCTCGATTTCAGCGACCGCTTCTCAAGCTCCGAGCTCCTTCCTTTACTCGAGGCCAGTTCCTCTTGCAGGATCTTCACTTGGTTTTGGCCCTCCGATTTCGCCCTCTCCATATGCAAACACAGGATTAGCTAATGCAACAGCGAATTAATAGAAATGTCTAAAGGACAGGACCGAACCTCCTCCTGCCTGGCTAACATCCCGGTCAACTCCTTGGCCCTGCCAAAGGCCCTCAATTTGTCAGCTTGAACCTGCTCCTGAGGCTATCAATGCTCTTCTTCCCAGGCCCTGGAGAGCTCGGCTTCGAGCTGGTTTAATCTCTCTTGGTGCCATTTAATCCGGTTGTCCTTGGCTGCGACGCATTGGTTAAGGTTCCGAACCTTCTCCTCCAACTCGCCAAGCATCCTGCTCAAGCGATGCTTCTTCTCGGCAGTTTCCCACACCAGCCTGTCTCAACTTTCATTGAACCGTTTCTGAGCGGACTCCATTTCTTCAGCATGCCAAGATTCGATCTGCGATAGCTTCGAGCATGCCTCATCAAATCTCGCCTGGAGCCCGCGCGACTCCTCAACTTCGAGCTTAAATCTGGATGCGTCGTTGAGGGCGGCCCGATACAACCCCCTCACCTTCTCCAACTCCTTGTTAACAGTGTCCAGGATCTGCTCAAATTTGTCAGATGTCGCTGCTCGCAATCGAAGCTCGGAACTGACCCTCTTGGCCTGGACGCTGGCCCCTGTCGCCAGACTCAAACGCCAGCACAACGCTCATGTGATCAGAGCATTCTACGGAACAAAAAACAAATGAGAAAATGTAATCAAGCTAACTAGAAAGCACCCACTGCTCTGAAATGGCAACTCACTCGGGAGGCGTAAGACCTGGCTAACTTCATGAGGGTGGGATTGTCGATATCGGGGAGGTGAACATCCTTCACCACATTCCGCTGACCAAATGCGGCATCGATGAGATCTAAGTCCGCAAACTCGTTCGTCGAGGGACCAACGCTCGGGAACAATGCCGACTTCATCAAAGCAGAACATGCCTCCTCAATGGCTGGGTCCGAACTACCAGGCTGCCCATCCGAGGAACTTGACTGAACAATCTCGGATTGAGGAACTTTCAATCTCCTGGCCTCTTCCAGTAAAACTCTGGCACGCGATTCGTCGGATACCTCGGCCAGCCCCGGTCCCAATGTCCCCGAGGTCTTAATAGGGAAAGCTTCAGCTAAAAGGTCATCATTCTGTCCTTTTTCTTCACCCAAAAGCGCCTCCTCTTCAATTACTGGCGCCTGATCCTCCTTCGCAGATTCCATCAAGGCCTTGACTTGTTCATTGGCTCCCTTAATCTCCTCAAGAGGTAACTCTCCGATAGGAAACCGCTTCAGGAGAAGATAAGGCACCCCCACCAAGGCATATGGAACCGCCGCTGTAAATGCCGGCCTTGACTTGTTCATTGGCTCCCTTAATCTCCTCAAGAGGTAACTCTCCGACAGGAAACCGCTTCAGGAGAAGATAAGGCACCCCCACCAAGGCATATGGAACCGCCGCTGTAAATGCCGAGAAAATCGGGATTTGCTACGTGGCAATTCCCCGAACTTTGCCCCAAAGGAGCCTTACCCACAAGGGCACGGCGGCCGCGCGACATTAAATAGGGCGTCAGTGCGCAAACTGTCAAATCCGGATCCCTCCGTTCAAGTCGTGCTACCTGGAGTTATACTTCCTACGCCCGAACCTACGCTTCGAACTAAGGAGTGGGGGGCATGTGTTGAGGGGTAAAATCGTCGCGTATCAATAATCGTGCACATGGCTAAGGCTAGCCTTGTTTTCTACTCGCTGTGCGACACCCGTCAGAGGTCTGCCTCAATAGGTCGGAGCGCCCTAGCCCCCACCGAGTCAAGGGCTCCCATGGCGCGGCCCCTCGAGCCGAGCTATCGTCTATCGCCTCTCGGCCCCTCGAGCCGAGCTATCGTCTATCGCCTCTCGAGCCGAGCTATCGTCTCTTGGCCCTAACCGAGCCATCCCATCACCCAGCCCTTCTGACCAATCTCTTCTATCACT
The DNA here is from genome assembly GCA_900491605.1 of Calamus simplicifolius. Classification (NCBI taxonomy): domain Eukaryota; kingdom Viridiplantae; phylum Streptophyta; class Magnoliopsida; order Arecales; family Arecaceae; genus Calamus; species Calamus simplicifolius. The sequence goes on from UESW01004208.1 coordinate 702,998, forward strand.
CGGCCTAGCCGAGCGATACCTATACCTCTGCAGAATTCGGCGCGGGAAAGCTTAAGATAGTAAGATTCCAAACGGGAATTATATCCCTGGAGCCTATGCCCCCACCAAATCTCGAGATATCAACAAGCTCTTCCGGCCGTCGATCCACTAACTAACCCGATACGAATCCTACCGATCCCATAATAAACTGGATTCAGATCTCAACGGCCTTCGGACCCACGACGCTCCCAAACAACCAAATGATCCTCTATAAATACCATAGCCTCAGATCCCCTCAGGTACGCCATCTCTTACGCGCACACTCGCTCACTGCCTTTGCTTTAGCCATTATCACTCTGCTCAGAGCCCCTAGGAGAGACTCTTCAGCAAGAGCCTTCTTCTCATTTTTGTTGACTGTCGATCTTCACTAACTTGAGCATCGGAGGGTCTTCCGCAGAGGACCACCCTCAATGCCTCTCGCGTGAGGACTGTCTTACAGGTCCGCCCAGAAGGGATCCCATCTCGAAGCCCGAGCGCACCCAAATCGGAGGACAATATTTCAGCAGCAACACTACTGAACCATGAAAGGACGTTAGAAGTGAAAACAACAAACAGGTAAACGAATAATCAACTCAAAAGGCAAAATAAGTAGGATAAGACTACAATTTTCCATCAAAACTAATAAGTTAACGTTGAGATGACATGTAACTTCTGAAGCACAAAAAATCTTAATTATGGCAAAAGGTGGGCATATTCAGACATACATAAATTCATACAATCTTTAAGTTTACTTGTTATGAGCAACTTAACAAGGATTGCTCAATTCTCAAATCACCAGAAACTGTTTGGTCATATTTCTGGCTAAAATAGCTTGCCAGATTAACTGTCCTCTGGTTTCATATTCAAAGAGTTAGACCCGATAAGATTCCAAAGGGAAGCATTTTAAAATCCTATCCAAACAAGAGGAATAAGACAATAAATTCTGAAGTATTAACAATGATGCTAATATTGAATCCAGTGCATCAAATTTAAATGTGTCGGTACTTTCCATATAAATTAGGGCCAAAACTAGATACAATAAAATCATCAGTTTAGCATTTGCTATTATAGTTTTGGCCAAAAAACCATAACACAGTGCAACCAGACAGGAGCTCAGGCCCTTTCAAACCTGAACCCACTATCAGATCAGCAAGATTGCACAGGACCCAATCTGGAGGCAAGGTGGAAAAGGAGACCACCGTACAAAGAACAAAACAAGAGGGAGAAAAGGTGGCAACCACAGGCAGAGGGCTGGGCAACTAGCTGAATGCTGGGAAGCAATAGGATGACAAGAGGATGAGCAATGGTACAGTCAGCTTAGGTGATGGTGGGGCTGGGCAATGGCAGCCAGCTGTTTAGCTGGGATTTAAGAACCAACTCTACAGATAAGAAGTGACGAGAAAGGAGAAATAGAAGGAACAGAAGAGTGAGGACAGGAGAGCGGAGATGAAAAATGATGAAGGGCAAGGAGGTAGAGAGAATGGAGAACATAGGGAGTCACTTCGTAGAGGGGTGAGAGGGATGCTGGAGTTATACATACACATGCACTTATATATTTACATACAAATGTACATACATGAATAAATATATGCATATATATAAAGTAGCACACAAGTGTAAACAGGGAACGTTTGGTGACATCAAAAGAAAAGAAAAAAAGAAAGGATCATGCTTACTGGGATGGATAAAAAAACAGACTGAAAAAAAAAAAAAAAAGATAATCATTTTAACAAAACAGTTCAATAGAAAAATAAATAGAAAATATGAAAAAAAAAAAAAAAATGTAAACAGAAAAATGCAATTAGGGTGTAAGAATTAGAAAAGAGCATAAAATGTGGATATAAGGTTTAAAACACAACTTAGAAATAAAAATTACTTAGCATAAAACAAAGAACACAGTAAAATCAACTTAGAAATAAAATGTAAAAGGACAAAAATAAAAGATCTGATCAGCTTAAAATATAAAATCAAATTCAAAACCAAAAGTTTTCTGAGTAATGTAATACATCGAGATTTTCGGTGACTTAGATCTTGGTGATCTCAGCAGGGGGCTAATACCAATATCAAATGGAATTGGACTTGGATGATATAATCTTTTGACCAGGGAAAGGCCCTTTGACTGCCCATTTCTCATGAACTTAGATATAATATATTGCGCAAAATATCACTGCTGAGATATCATAAGGTCAAGATGAAAATTTTGCTTCAATAATATTTTTTTAATAATATATAAATTGGTGGATATATTATGAAATAGTAAATAAAGCAATTTATCGAAAATCTGTAAAGGTAATCAATACCTTTCCTACATATTAAATAACTACACTATATTCATTATTTTAAATAAAAAATAATACAAAGTAACACTTCATAATAAGAAAAGAAACAATATAAGATAAAATAACTAAAGTCATAAGTAGAAAATTATATTATCAAACATTCAAGTCAATCTATTAATGATTTGACTCAAGATTAGCCCGACAACATTGGTAATATACAACAGAAATTTTACCCAGTTGTCTCTATAAGAATAAGAGTGGACTCTGTTGAAGATGATTTTTCCACATTTTCAAGGTCATAAAGCATATGTTGGGCAACACTTGAATGGGCTTCTATCTGTACAAAGCAAAATAAGAAAATGAGAACCACACAGAGACATATATATATATATATATATATATGAAGGGTACATAACCATCTCACTCAACAGTCCTAGATACCAAATTTCTTGTCCCACAGTATCTTGGAAGCCAAAAACAGGTTAAATCACCTTGCAATTATAGAGTTCTTTTGATGACCAGTCCATAATAAGCTTATGCATTCTGTACTGGACGGTGAGCATAGACATAACTTCCTGTCCATACAAACTTGCCAGACGTTCAAAGAGTGTTTTACCTAACCCCTTCCTCTCAGCTTCAACACTTCGTATTGTTGGAGGAAGCTGGAGATGGTATCCTGCAAGTACACATCTTGAACCCTGCAACACAGGGGGAGAGCATTTCCACAAGATAACATAATGAAAGTGTATTCCTAACGATTCAGATCAGTTGGGAGAAGGCTTGACCATTATGGTCATGACAGTTAAGGGTATACCTTTTCCAAAAGAGTGCAGCACCTGACAGCAAGAAACAATTTAACTGTTCCTAAAGGTAGCTGGAAAGAACTAGTACAGAAAATGAATAAGCTTGTCTTTGCAAACCTACTCATTCAATGTTTTGACTAGTTTTTATAAATGCAACCTCTCAAAACTTCACCTTTCATAGCTATTTAAGTTTGGTGACGTCCTATTATAATGAATCAAGGCATCACACAATTGAAGTTTTCTTTATTTCCTTTTTCTCCCCAAGAACTAAGACTGGTGAAGGACTAGCCAAATACCTGAAAAAGTCCATGGTCTAGTCTAGGTTTCTTGTATTGATACAAAAGATTTAACCAGCTCTGCCAATTGGCACCTCCAACTTTATTTTTCTAACTAAATTAATATTTCTGCAAGAAGCAGACTAACATATAAACTTTGATGGTCCATTTAAGAGAAACTACAAAGAATTAGCCAGAAGTACAATAACCTGTTATAAAATAGTTCAGCATATAAGCAGTATACAAAACATTTGGATGCATTGCAGCACACCCTTTTTATCTTTTTGTGTTAGGAACTCCAATAGAATACATCCATGGTTTGTCTAATTTGAATTTGAGATATTGATACAGACAACTAGACTCCACTGCCCTATTTAGTGATGGTATTAAACATCAAATTAAACCATGCTCGATCAGCTACAGGGAAGGTTATATCTTGGAACTTGTAGCTTCTATGACGATCTCAATCACCCTAGGGTCTGAAACATCTCAATAAAAAAGACAGTCAAGACAATACTGAATGAAACCAACCCATCACTCAAGTGGCTGATATTGAATGATTTTAAGTTTTAACAAGTTCTGACTTCCGCAAGAACTTGATCTTTTAGAAAAAACATAGAATAGGGTTTCACAGCATGGTGCAAGTATCTCACAAGTTGGATAAACATTTTGAAATACTGAATCATTTAACTTCAATCTTATACATTAGTTTTAAGGAAGTGATGTTCCTACAATGAGGGCAAATATCTGCACATCTTTTCCAGACTGGACACTCTTCAAATAGCATAATAGTTAATATTTTCATAGATAATTTTCACCTAGGATAACCGCAATCACAACCATCATATCTTATTTCAGCTTATGATGTTGGCTCCATGAACCCTTCTCCACCAATAATCTACATTAACAAAGAATTCAGGCAACTTTACTGCATGTTCTACATTACTCTGTCAGAAAGTATCATCAAGATACAAGAATTCATGCCTTTATACAATATGTCTCCTCCATCCATGTTGACGAATATCAATTCATAACATTATTTCCTTTTTGACATGGATCAACACAAGATGTACATTGCATGGCAAGCTTGTGCCCACCAACCCTAGAACATAACACTGCCTTCAAAAAGAAAAAATCTTCTGAAACAAGTCCTTTCCTTTATTATGCTTTTAATATCTGAGAAACTCGATGTTTCCAAAGAAAAACATTTAGCTAACTTGGGGGTGTAACTGTGTCGAAGTAGCTCGCAAGTGCTTGAAAAATACTCGAAACCGATTCGCTGCTTATCGAGTTAAGCTCGAGGTCGAGCTAATCGAGTATATTATTGAGTCGAGTTCGAGTATTAAAATACTCGGCTCCAAAAGCTCGCGAGCTTAATCGAGCTTATATAAATTTACTATTTTACCCTTATAATTATATACATATTTACAATATTATCTTAACTATATAAAACTAAAAGCCCTACATTTTTAGTTGAGAACATATTTATTTTAATTAAAAATTATTTTAAAATTTTTATAAAAAAATTTGAGTCGAGTCAAATCAAGGTCGAGTATATCGAATATTTCATCGAGCTGAGCTTGAGTTCGAGCTCTAAATAAGAAACTCAATCGAGCTCAAGTTGATTTTCGAGCTTGAAATTTTAGAGTCGAGTCGAGCTCAAGCTTGGCACTGTGTCGACTCGACTCGGCTCGATTACACCCCTAAGCTAACTGCACAGATGCATATTGACCAGATTCAATTATTTCTTCAGTTCCTATATCACGTATTGAATTGTCGATCCTTTTTATCATATAATTCCATCAAACTGCAACTTAGAAAAAACGGATTACCCACAGAACAACCATGTTACCACGAGAAAAGATATAGAAACAAAGAAACAAGAATACATGGTAGGATTTCCTAAAAGAAAAAAGGAAGTGAAAATGTGAATGTCTCTCAAATGGTAATATAGACAATGGAGATAAACAATGGTTTGATAGGTGACTCATCACCAAAGACAAATGAATTGATACAAATAAACAACGAGAGATAACAGACCTTCAACAAAGCTATCCAGCATGCTACTTCGAGTGCCTGAGCAGCCTCATCAATTATAATCAAATCAAATGTAATGCTCTCTAGTTTATGAGAAAATGCGCCAGTCAAAGTTGTCAACACAACATCTGCATTTTTTATAACATCTGTGACTGCAAGCTGTTGTCTCTTCCTCTCTTCTCTGTTAAGGGTCCTAAGTTCTTTCCTGATGTCCCTTTTTGTAATTTTATCTTTGGCTTTCAGCAGTTTCCCATTCAAGACCTGGGAAAGGAAGACAGAAGTATATTAAAAGAGGAACAGGACAAGGAGCTACTATATATGAAAAGATAATTTTTTTTGGTAGTCCATGTCAACATAATCTAGCAAAGAAGGAAATAAATCTTCTTACAAGACTTGTGGAATAAAATGAAGTTGAGAAAGTTACCTTCATTTCCTTGCGAATATCATTTGCCAAGGTACTATTATCAGCTCTTAAAACCTAGTCACGGTTATATAGCAAGAAAGTAAGAAGGTAAGTCACAATTTTTTTTTATTTCATCCAAATATATTGAGACACCAGCTGATAGCTGCAAGCCAATTTGTCATGCGCATTGCTAAAATGTGTCATTAATATAAAACCATGATCTAAACAAAGTGAACAAGATTCTTTTAAGAAGTAGAAGGATAATATATTCTCATCCCAAGAACTATTACAATATTTAAGACCCATGGCTGAAGATCGTTTGATGCAGGACCACTTTGGAGATGGCTTACAATAAAGTAGATAGGCCTAAGTGAGGAAATGAAGGAAAAAGAAAGGAAAGAGAGAATAGAGAAGAGCATAGAAAGAAGAGACCAGAAGAAGGATAAAGAGTAGAGAGAGAGAGAGAGAGAGAGAGAGAGAGTAGGAGAAGAGAGGGATACGAGGAAGGAAACAACTTTCTTTCTCAACTACTCACGTACAATATATGACTTAAGACTCCCATAGCCTTCCCATAATTCCCATACAACACATACAATATACATACGTACATATGTTTAGGACCAAATAAACAACTTTAAAACAAGTAACTTGGTGATTAACTTATAGGTCAAGTACCTTTTGATGGTTGAGTAACTTCAGGCTTAATTTACTCAAGGGCAAAGTAACTTAATGGCTAAGAATAATAAAATATTAAGCAAATTTAGACATGAAATATGATCAATTTTGGACTATCAAGTAACTTCAATGCTTCAATATGCTCCAGTGATGCTCCTAGCAGTCGGATAAAAGCATGAACCATCATATTGGAGTACTGCTCACATGATAGGCCATTGACTTCATCATAGTGGAAAGTTTGAAAATAGGAAAAGATAACCATGAAAGAACAAAAAGGTGTGTAAGAGAGAAGCATGATGGAAAACAATACCTTCCAATACAGAATAGCAGGGAATGGTCAGAACAACATTGCAGTGTTAAATAGAACAGAAATAAATCCAACAAACACCATATTATCTAAGGAACTTTCATGTCAGAAAGTTGAGAAGTCAAAGCTCAGCATCTAAATATTGTAGAAAACCATATTGGTCAAACTCCCTTGGTTTAAAATTGCTCATCCTTCTTTTCAAATAGTGCCAATGATTAATTTGCAATTAAAACCCCATAGAGTCTATGATAGTGTACATAATAATCACTATCAGAATTAACTATGATCAGTGAAAACATGTTCTATCACCTTCAAATCATGAATTTTGATGGCTTAGAAGTGGAATGTAATTCTACAAAAGAAATGTTGGGAGGGGTAATATAAATAATTAAGGGGTCAAAACATGTTCTCCATCTTCAAAGCAGGATGGAAAACAATATATTCCATTACAGAATAGCAGGGAATGATCAGAACAACATTGCAGTGATACATAGAACAGAAATAAATTCAACAAACATCATATTAGTTAAGGAACTTTCACATGAGAAAGTCAAAGATCAGCATCTAGATATTGAAAAAGAAAACCATATTGATCAAGCTCCATTGATTTCAAATTGCTCATCCTTCTTTTCAAGCAGTGCCAATGATTAATTGGAAATTAAAACCCCACAGAGCCTATGATAGTGTGCCTAATAATCACTATCAGAATTAACTACACTAAGTGATCAAGAGGTATAGAAGAAAACATGTTCTATCATCTTCAAAGCTTGAATTTTGATGGCTTAGAAGTGGAATGTAATTCTAAAAAATAAACGTTGGAAGGGAGGAAAAAAATTAAGGGGTGTGTCATTTTCACAGTAGGACAATCTGCACGAACACTTGTAGATGGATAAAGAAACAGTAAAGCCAAAATGGTACTATATAAATTAAAAAATTCAAGGACAAAGCAGACAAGATGACAATTAATTAGGGAGGACAAAGCATCAAAATCATTTAACAACATTCAAAATGATCATTGAGCCTGCCCATTCAAGGTAATGAAACAATACATGCGTTGGGAGATACTGTCAAAATTTTAATATAAGGGACAGTTAGCAGTAATTTCCACTAACATGCAGTCCCAAACATATTCCTAAAAGGTAAATTCAGTAGGGCCTACAATTGATATAGTAATTTCATGCACGAACTGCCCAACATTTAAGGGTCATCATCCCAAAGTCCGAAACTTACAAAGCCCAGTCCCAACATTCTATCTCTCTACATGTGACAGGACACGTAAGACACCCATAATGACTGTATTATACTATGCTAACAAGGTACCAATAAGATAGATACTAAGTTTTGATTTGGTATGAACTAAAACCAGTCCGTATCAACTCAGAACCGGCTGATACCTAACCACACCGCCAGCACTGAGTGGTTAAAAATGAAAAAAATAGTGCCCTATGTCAGTATGAGGGCGTACCGTATTGTATCGACTCGTAGTGTACTAAACAAATAACATACCGGAATATCATTTTGTGAACCTTGTGTAGGACGGCCAAGGGAAGGGGATCTATAAGGGTTTAGGATAGGATTGAAACTTAATAGGTGATGGAATTTTAATTGCAGATCCTAAGTTTTAAATAAATCTGAACTATAAAAGTTGGAATTTGAACATGAAATTGATGATGGATGTGGCAACAAACCTTCAGATTATGGAACTAGGTTTAACAAATGGGAAAAAATCTAAACAAGAAAAAGAAAAGATTTAAAGGGCTACTAAAAGATTGATCTGAATGGTGAGGTTTCTAGCAAGACCATAAAATGTTTAGATATCAAGAGAAACAATTTGGAATCGATACAAGGAAGAAACAAGACGAAAAAATATATGCAAAAAAATAAAGAAACGTAAAGCACTAAAATAATAAAGGAAAAAATACAAGATAATACCGGCTTGCTTTGGGATCTAGGAATCAGACTTGGGATTTGAAAGGCCTGCACCTCTATTGCAAATCACACCACAGGATTAAAGAAGATCAAAAAGCCCATTATTTCATACATGATCTACATAAAGTCTAATTACATTAAACCCCAAGAGTCCCTTATTATAATAAACTATAAACCCTAATAGAGCTCTACTTTTAAATCTATATCTTCTAATAGCACGCAATTACTGTTCATAGTTACTGTAGCGTAAATAGTGCTGCAAACGGCAATATGCTAGCATTTAGATTCCTAAGCAAGCATTGAGATATTGTAATCAGATCCCTAGAGTCCAAAATAATCCGATGATTGGATGGCGTGAACCAATAACAGCAGCCAGAACTTGATGATGCAACCATGGATTCAGATGCAGAAGCAAGTAGAGCTTTAAACAAGTTTAAAATTTGGAAGCACCAAAGCAGAATTTGCACAAAAATATTATAAATAACACAACTATATTATTCTTGTTGGGTTTGTCCAGATGTGAATATATTGTTAAAAATTAGTAAAGAAAATAATAATAATGTCAACTCAACTCAACTCATCCAAGCCTTTTCCCAATAAAAAGTATTCTCTTGACATACCCAAATATATTGTCATTAGGAAAAGAAGATACGAGGCTTGGGACAAAGTGAATATATAACCAACATTATGATTGCAATAGCAATAATGTTAACTTTGACAAAATACCATCTTTAAACATGCTCAATAAAAGTGGGTGAAAAACTAGAAAGAGGGTGTGATGGTAATGGAAGCAAGATAGCATGGCATAAGATAGAAATTTGGAATTACTAACATGAACTCTATTAAAATGAACTTTCATTGAAGCATTTATGTTTGTATTTCTCAAGAACTACAAATCTTTAGTTTACTAATTCAATACAATCAAGCAAGGTTTTAAATCTTGTGGGACGGAGGTATCCCAATTTTTTCATGAAATGAGACAACCAGTATCTCGTCCCATCTCGGTCTTTGATCCGGTCAAGCATTCCAATACTTATTTGGAATGATTTTTTCTTAAAAAAATTATTTGTGAAGTTTAGTGTTTTATTTGATTTTTAAACATATTTGAACTTTAAAGTTACATCTTTATGATAAATTAGATTTATTTAAATTTGGCACTAACCTATTATGGCTAAGATAGGATAAGACAAGACGGTTGACATTAGTCTCAGAATATCTTTGGGATAAATCTCGACCATCTAAGACCTCATCTCACCAAGAGTTGAATAATTGCAACCAAGGTTCATTATATCAGGAACCAGTACTGATGGGGCCAGTTGACCCCATGAAAAATAAAATTTTTTGGACGGCCCCGAAGGCCGATGGCCTCCAGCGTCGGCCTCTAGCGCTGGCCTCCAGCGCCGGCCTCCAGCGCTGGCCTTTGGCTACGGCCTCCAGCGTCAGCCTCCAGCGCCGGCCTCCAGCGCCAGCCTCCAGCGTCGGCCTCCAGCGCTGGCCTTTGGCTCCGGCCTCCAGCGTCGGCCTTCGATGACGGCCTTTGGCTTCGGCCTTTGGCTACAACCTCCAAGGCCGGCACATCCAAGCTAGGCGGCCCGGCACTTCCCAGCCGGCCCCGACGGCTCCAAAACAGGCGGCCCCAAAGGCCGACGCCCGACACCCGACGGCCCCAAAGGCCAACGGCTCCAAGACAGGCGGCCGCAAAGGCCGACACCCCCACCCGACGGTCCCAAAAGGCCAACGGCTCCAAGACAGGCGGCCCCAAAGGCCGACGCCTGGCACCCGACGGCCCCAAAGGCCGACGGCTCCAAGACAGGCGGCCCCAAAGGCCGACGCCCAACACCCGACGGCCCCAAAGGCCGACGGCTCCAAGACAGGCGGTCCCAGAGGCCGACACCCGGCACCCGACGGCCCCAAAGGCCGACGGTTCCAAGACAGGCAGCCCCGGCACCTCCCAGCCGACCACGGCGTGTCCAAGTTAGGTGGCCCCAGCATCTTCCCAGACGGCCCCTCCTTCAAGCTAGCCGGCCCCGGCACTTCCCAGCCGGCCCCGGCGTATCCAAGCTAGGCGGCCCGACAACTCCTAGGCAGCCCCGGCACCTTCCTAGCCGGTCCCCTACGTCTCCAAGCTAGGCGGCCCGGTACCTCCCAGGCGGCCCCGGCACCTTCCTAGCCGGCCCCCTACGTCTCCAAGCAAGGCGTCTCGAATTTTGATACATAAATCAATATAAGATAAAAATCTAAATCCATGATTTATTACAAACCATAATTATCAGTTTTGGGCTACCAGCCCTACACACAAGCAATACTAAGCTACATCAATATAATGGATCATAATTTATTTAATAGAGCTCTATCTACCCCAAATATCCTTCTTCTCTCCTGTGGCTCTGAAAATATTGTGAGAATTATATGAGCTCACACTCAATAAGTAAGCTTAATACAGTTTCAAATCATCATATCTTATCATATCATATCAAGATATTCTCAAATCACATTTTTATAAAAACTTTCAATTTCAAATACATTTATCATGCTATCAGCACATTCATGTCATTAGATCAAAATAATTTGAAAACTTAATTAAATAATAATTACTAGAATATGCAATGTAAACAAAATATTGTTTATACTGTCATTGTTTTTTCTTTGTGTCCCACGGCCTTATAACACACATCTTGTGTATCACTCTTAAATATCCCCTAAGAGGAAGGAACCTGGTACCAGTATTCTATCATCTGTCATGTGATAATATGTCATGTGATAATCTGTCATGTGAGAACCTATCATGTGGGAATCTGTCATGTGATAATCTGTCATGTGAGAACCTGTCATATGGAAATCTGTCATATGATAATCTGTCATGTGAGAACTGTGGCGACACAAAGTTTTACTATCATTATCATAATTACATATTGTCATAGTAATAACATGATTTTGCCAAATTAACATAATTATATTTAACTGTAAGTTCACAGTTCACAAATTAAATAATTAATAAAATTATAATACTTGACTTACTTACCTCAGTACGCAAATTCCAATTGATAACTCAGCTAATTGGACACCTGGGAACCTACAGTATCATTTTTCATTATTAAATTTCTAAAATTTGAATTATAAAATAATTCTTAAACTTTACCCAAACTACTTCACGGGCCCAACTTTGGGTTCGATTATCTCTCAATGTATACACCCAAATAGGGAAACAAAATTATCCCCAGAAACTAGAATCAATCCTGATTCGGGCCATATAATTATTTTTCCAATCTCGGCCCATTATAGGGCCCAACACCCTGCCCAAAAGGCTCCAGAAACGGCCTAACATGGCCCAAAGATTGGATGGTCCTCGTTGGGTCCTCCCCCAAGGGGAAGGCTAGAAGGTGCTCGGTTGGCTCCCCTCTTCTCTCCAAGTCTCGGGGGTCAAGTGGTTCAGGCGCTGCTGCCGACACCGTCTCCTGCGAGCTGGAGGCTAAGTGGCAGCAAAGCGGTGGTGGGCTCTGTTCTCCCTTCATTTCTCCGACCCCTTCATCGGTGGGGAATCTCACCAACAATCTCTTGGTCGAGATAATAGCATCCAGCAGGTTCAAGCCGGGTCTCCCAAAAATTGCATTGTAAGCCAATGGGACCCGAACCACCAGGAAGTTCATGAGAACTGTGCTCTGACGCGGTGAGGTCCTGATGGTAACGGGGAAGGTGACCTTACCCTCCACCCTGACAGAGTCTCCAGTGAAACCCATCAAGGGAGTGGTGACAGGTAGAAGAGAACTTGTATGCAAATTCATTCTAACAAAAGCATCATAACTCAAGGCATTCATTGAACTTCCACTATCAACCAGAATCCGCTTTACAGGGTGTTTAGCGATCATCATGGAGACAATGACGCTATCATCATTCTTATTCACTACTCCTAAATCCATTTTGGAAAAAGGGATTAAGAGTCTTCTTCCTCCTCTCGCTGTCTTTTTGCACTGCTGCCTGCCCCATAGGAGATCATGGCCACGGTCTTTTCCGTCGGAGCGTTGTCTATGCTAATCTGCGGCGCGGGAAGTGACGATGGACCCGCAGCAGTAGGGTTCCCCCTTCGGACAAAATTGCTTAGATGACCTTGCTGAATAAGTTCCTTGATAGCTTTCTTCAAGAGGCGACAGTCTTCAGTGTCGTGGCCATAGTCTCTGTGATATCAGAAATAGAACTCTTTGCTGCGGGGGATCCCAGACTTCATAGGGGGCGGACGTCGGAAGTAGGGCTCCTCCTCAATTTCCAACAGGATGTGAGATATTGGAGCAAGGAAAGGACTGAACTGCTCCTTGGGAACAAGCGTCTGAGGCCGGTTGTCTGAGCGACGAGGGGCTCAGACTTCTTGGGTCGTCCTCCAGCAGGCTCCGTAGGCGTCGGTTTCTTGCTAGAACCTTTGTCGGCCTCCCTCCTGGAAGAGTTTGATTCATCGGCGCGAATGTACTTTTGTGCCTGGCTTAGTAGCTCGGTATAGAAGCCGGAAGGCTTCTTATCCAGGGAATATGCAAATCTAGAATGACGAAGCCCTCGCTTTAGGGCTAGGGTGGCTACAGAATCCTCCAAGTTATAAACTTCGAGCGCGGCCTCTTTGAACCGAGTGACGAAGTCTTTCAGGGTTTCGCCACTCATTTGTTGGACAACAAATAAGCTATCAGCCACTCGAGGAATCTTTCGGCATGCATCAAAGTAGGCCAAGAAAGATCGCTCTAGATGTCTGAAGGAATTGATGCGCGCGGTAGCAAAAGTGAGTATGATGCATGCGCCGCCTTTCACAGTGTGGCTGGAAAGGCCACACACAGGAGAGAGTCCGTCGCTCCTTGGACTTGTATGAGAACCTTGTAGCTCTTCAAGTGGTCCAGAGGATCCGTCATGTCGTCGTACGAGTCCAACCGGAGAAGACGGAACCGAGGTGGGACCGGCTCTTCCATGATGTGGCAAGAAAGCGAGGGACTGTGGTCGTAGTCCGTCTCGTGAGGGCTAGCGATCCGGCGACTAAGCTCCTCCAATCGCTGATAATATTCATCAAGCCGCCGTTCGGCCCGACGGGCGGCCTTCCTGCCGGTGTCCTCTTTAAAGGAGTCCGAAGACGAGGAAGGGGAAGACTGCTGGTGCAGGAAGTGCACATGTCTTGGTTCCTTCTCACCATGCCGCCGGTGGGAGCAATCAGAATGGCGGGAGAGAGATCGCCATCGCTTTGAGGCCTCCCGACGGGGAGGTTCAGGGAGCGAGTGATGGAAGGCCTCAGGAGGAGTCCTGCCCTGATGAGGCTGATTGGCTCCATGACCCTCCTTATGAGGCGAAGGGGGTTGAGGTGGCAAAGGCATGGTGGCGAAGCAGTGTTCCTGTAGTCCTTACACCACTGTCATCAGATCTTGTACCTAACTAGTCAGGACGTCAAGCCATCGAACTGGCTAGCCTATGGTGGTGCAAGAGGCGAAACATGGGTGTTGGCCTCTGATTGTTCAAGCCGCGAGAGGCGTTCCACGGCATGGCTGGTGGAAGCTTCCTGAGCTCGCGTCGTCGCCATCCTCTACCTTATAGAAGTCGAGGGGTTGCAGATGCGTGAAGGTAAACGTCTGTCTGCCGCCCTCCTTCCTAGCACGCCAATCTATTACTGCCAAACCACTTGCGGTGAGCACTGGTGGGTGGAGATCTCCACAGATCGTCGGAAAATGTAAAGGGAGCGCCTTCTTCTCCGGGAACATGCACAAAGTCCCGGACCGGTGGTGCTGGTGGGGACCTTCCGATGCTCAAGTCAGTGGCTTATAGAACAGGAGTTTTTTACAGTCAGAGAGTAGAGATTCCCTTTTCTCGTTGCGAGTTACGAGTTCTTATGTACCTGTTCAGGGGGTCAAATTTATCTCGTTCCGTTGTAACCATCGAATCTGCTTCGTTAGGATGAGCTTCGTGAACAGCGAGCAGTGAGTCATTGCCGAATTGGTACCGCATATATCGGCAACTACAGGGTATGTTGGTAATTGCATATGATCTCGATAAAACAGATGAGCAAAATATGCGGCGGTTAGTGCCTCAGATCCCTAGGTCCGATATTCGAGACCAGCTCCGTTATACTAGGAAAACGTGCAATGTTGAGACCGAAGCCATAGGCCAAGGCCGAAGCCAAGGATCGAAGCCAGGAGCCGAAGCGAGGGTGAGGCCGAAGCCAGGGGCCGAAGCGAAGATGAGGCCGAAGCCAGAGGCCGAGGCCAAAGCCAGGGGCCGAAACGAGGATGAGGCTGAAGCTAGAGGCCGAAACCGAAGCCAGAGGCCGAAGCGAGGATGAGGCCGATGCCAGAAACAAGCTATCAACTCATTCGGCTTCGAGAATCGTGCAAGGTGTTATGCTGCCGCCCAGAGGATGTGATCAGCCACATCAGAACTAATTACCAATGATACAGTTACAACTTTTAAAATAAAATCATTTTGATATTTTTTATATCTAAAAATCAAAAATTTATCATGACAAAATCTTCATAAAATTGTGCATTTTATTTTTAATATAATTATCAATAATGTATACATAATTGGCTCTTAATTGGTTTTACTTTCTAGCTTTTACAAGATTTGCGGCCTAAGGTTTGCTGCAGGAACTTATACCTGAATAATTAATATAGTTTGGTCTTCCTCTTCTTCTTAAAAAAAGGGAGGGGGCCTGATGAATTAATTTCTAATGTGAAGACTTTTGAATAATGCTGTCCACTCGCTGACAAAATAAAAATGGCAGCAAGTGCCTAGCTTCCGTGTTAGCTCAAATTTAGCCATTTGTGACCATGGTCGATATGCCTGGCAAAGCTTTGAGTAAAAAAAAAAAAAACTTGCTGCATCATTTTTCGGTATAGTAAAATTGATCATGCGCATGCTCAAGTCCAATAAATCTTATTGTATGTGCTGAAGCTCAATGGATGGTATAATCAGACTTTTTCTTGAGTAGATATTTTCAAATGGCCCATAAGCCCATACAATAGTCAATTTATGACATAAGTTTGGCCTACTTTGGATATGAAAAAGTCTTGCTTCACCGTGCATAATAAGCATATTATGCATAACAATTATTGCGTAGTATATTAAAGATAAAAAAATATTTTTACTCTTAATATATATGTATATGTATTATACATCAATTATCATGCATAATGTGCTTATTTTGCACCATGGGCCATGCAGTAAGACTTTTCCTTACGATATAAGTTTGAGTGAACCCACTTCGGGCCATACAATAACCAATTTACGGATAAGTTTGAACCAACTTTGAGAAAAGTTATGAAATGAGTGAGCGGCTGTTGAATGCAATGAAAACGACTGTCGTCACAAAACCATGTCCTTCAGGAAGAGGGTAAAAAATGTGTTGACAAAAACGATATTCATGCTCATAATAATATTTGGCCCCAGCATCTTTCCTTATTTTTTATGAAAAAAAAATTGTACATCACTTTCGATATAAGATGATCTGCATCAAGCATGATAATAATCATTCGTGCACAAATTCACACTGAAAGACTCACTCATGGATCCCATACCATAGACGCATAGACCGATACGCGACGAATTACTGCACTCGATGCAAGCGATTTTGCATCGAACCCGTGTATAAAGATTTTTTCTTTGGATGATCAACTTGACCCAGTGTTTTCTTACATATGCCAATACTATGTATATGCCCACAGCAATACACTGGCAATGCTTTAATTTAAAATTTAAAAATAAAAATAAAACAAAACTAAAATTTTGAAAAATATTATTTACAAATCAGTTTTATAAATTAGTGCATTATTTAATAAATATAATTACTACATATTTTCTTACTAATCTTTATTTTTTAATTATTTAACATAAGATCTATACTCAAATAAAACATCTTTATACTAAAATACTTGCTCAAACCGTATATGTAACAAAAAATTTAAGCAGAAACCATAGTCAGGACAATGAAACATAACCATAACTTTTATAGCACAGTTTAATATTTAACTATGTCAACAATTTCAAAACTAGAGACCGACTGCTTTGAAGCTAATGTAGGAAAAGACGACAAGCTCAATTTATAAGAAAGCATGGTCAGCTGGCAGATCATGCCAACTCAGTCCAGGCTAATCAATTGATGCGTGATCCTTCATGGCCTCCAGCCTGCTCTTTGTCAAGGGCACATAATTTTGACATAGACAAAACCACATGATCATAACAGTTCATATTACAGGAGCATGAGCAAAGCCAACTCAACTTCCTCGTGATCCTAGGGATTGTAAGCTGTGCATAAGCAAAGGTTTTAAGCTCGGGAATTGAGACAAGGTTGAATCAGAGTCATGTTTAGCTTAATTAGCAGGATCAGAATCTTCTCCAGTACCAAGTTGAATTGGAAAGGGCATGTCTTGTGATTGGCACAACAGCTGTGATTAGATGGAGCATACAACACTTGATGAGGTCTGTTGCGCATGTGATGCAGTGGGCCTCATTTGATCATAGACATCAAACCAATCATGGGTGGCCATGACCGGAAAACAGGCCCATCTCCAGTCTATGTCAGGACTGGAGAGGATCTGAATCCTAATTAATAATATTGAAGTTACTCATTTAGATTCCTAAAGCAATGGCATGTGGTTTAGCCATGGATTGCTTTAGCATTAGATAGGCCCATTATCAAGCCAGTGAAAGTCAATTATTAACTGAGAAGAAAACAGTGAACCAACTTTTCCGAAGGCAACTCCTCAAAGGCTGATGCAAGCAAGTCAGCTTGTTACCAAGATTGTTAGGGACCTAATCCTGAATGCTTCCAGTGGTGAATTACATTTTAAGGACATGAAGGCATCATGTGGCAGTAGACAGCTTGCCATTGTTGGAAGGTGTATGCACATGACTAAAACACACCAAGTGGCAAAACAAAAAAATAAACGTCATATGCCCAATTACCAAAAGCATTTAAAAAGTAAAGATCATAATGTGGATGAGTACCTCAGGCATTGAAACAGTGGGACCGCTAATAGAAGACACTTGTGTACTGTATTTGTAGGCATTGACTGCGTGGTGAGTAAAGGCAAGATGGGAAGGTCAAAATCTCTGAGAGGTGGAACGCTTGGTGCCAATAGATTGCTTGGTAGAGAATTTGGTTGCTGCATAGAATTATAACATTTCAAATGTTAGATCTGATAAAGAAATCTATATCTTGCACAAGGAAGAAGACCAAGTAAACCACAACATCTACTGAATGAGAATATATTTTAAAAGAACAGAAAAAGACTTTTAAAAAAAACAACCCCAATATGAAGATAGCATGAAATTATATATCAGGATCACACAGTATCGATACTTCATTAACACAATTCACCACGCCACAAATCTTATTCTCATATGAATGCCTGAATTCTCTGTTATGGTTATTCAGAAACTTCTCACAAGAAAATGAAATATGATCTGAGTTGTCAACTATTAAGAGTTCCGAGTAATATGAAACAATATTCTATAGAAAGAAAATATCCAGAATGATGACCATAGCAACCAGAGGTCAAATAGCAAAGAAATCTGAAACTTAACCCACACAGTTCGAAGAATGGCTCTCCGCAATACCCATTTAGATTTTATGCAGGAAGGCATGCTCTACATTATATCATACTACATAAAGAGGTCAAATTATACCATCACATGATAGATGTTCTAGTTTATGCCATGCTCAAGGATAAATAAGAGCAAATTGCAGCATTTGATGAATAATAAAATTTTTATTTCCTCGCTAATTTATGACTATTTCACATAGCTTCAAGAGTAACTTGATATGTAGAATCAGTTCTATCAAAAGGTTAATGATATTTCTTTTTAATAATATGTATAAAAAACATGTTATAAAAATCTGTATTGAAAAATATAATATTCACCCAAAAACCCCTACCATCCCATCTAGGGCTGAAAACGGATCGGATACGGATCGAATAGTAGTATATCCGTATTTGTATCCATATTTTTTAACGGATACGAATACGGATACGAATACTAAACGGATATTAAAATTCATATCCATATTATTCTAAACGGATACGGATACGAATCGGATATCAAGTATATCCATATTTATTATATGGATACGAATCGGATATCCAGCATATCCATATTATATACGGATACGAATCGGATATCCAACATATCCATATTTGTTATATACGGATACGGATACGAATCGGATATCCAGCATATCCATATTTATTATATAGATACGGATACGAATCGAATATCAAGCATATCCATATTTGTTATATACGAATACGGATACGGATATGAAGATAGAAATTTCTATGATCTCATGATGGTATTATATGATGAATAGTTGTGAAAGAGTTAATAAATAGAGGAATACTAAAGAAGCCACTAAACTCCCTATTGTCTACTACAAGAACAAAACATAGGCAATAAGAATATGGCTACATAAATGTTCTC
Organism: Calamus simplicifolius; assembly: GCA_900491605.1. Classification (NCBI taxonomy): domain Eukaryota; kingdom Viridiplantae; phylum Streptophyta; class Magnoliopsida; order Arecales; family Arecaceae; genus Calamus; species Calamus simplicifolius. The sequence goes on from UESW01004208.1 coordinate 722,158, forward strand.
TTAAGAAACTTGAAAGAAGTTGAAATCCACAACAAATCCAACTAAGCAACAGTGTAACGGGACCTAAAATATTTGAGATGGAAATCATTAAGCATTGAGACAAGAATTTTTACGGAAATGTAGACATATAAGAATTTGCAGTTCACTAATACAAAAAAATGCATAAATACAATAGGAAAAGCAAAATGTCAAGCATATTTTCTTGAGTACTACTAAGAAATACAAGTAGCATGTTTTACAAAGACTTACCAATATTGGTGTTATGTACATAGCAAGTTCACCAAAGAATGGCAGGAAAGAAGCCTTGAATGTTTTGATCAAAGTGCCCAAACAATTACCAACCTGAAGAACACAAAGGAACAAAAACATAGGACAAAGGTCAAGTTTTATAATATATAAATGATCATATCAAGGGGCTAGGCTTAAAATAAGTAATTTGCCAAGCATCCACGAAGCATGATTTTTGAAATATATCACAGACCTGATCAAAGACGTATGATTCTTGAAAATATATCACAGACCTGATCAAGGAAATGAATAAATATCCTCCAGGACGCTAGTAACTTATTAGATATAGGGACATAGTTTGAGTTAGCTCAGAAAGACATTATCAGCTGTTATTTCCTGATGGTTACAATTTGCATGCATCCGAGTCAGGAAATGCTATGAATCTGCCTAACATCATGGCCCTTGGCTCAGATAGAGTGTCAAATACATGCTTCACAAATCACAACGGTTGCATTTAGAAATGCCCTCCAAGTCATGATTTCAGTGTCAAACATATGCTTCACAAATCACAACGGTTGCATTTAGAAATGCCCTCCAAGTCATGATTTCACAGCCCACACATTGAGCGTCAAAACAAATTGGAAGTCCCTATCATCATTGCCAAATTAAATTGAATAGGCTCAAAATATTATCACAACCCACACAAGCACAAAATTTTGGAATGAAATAAACAAGGCAAAATTGGCAGGTTGAGGTCGGCATCGATTGCCCCCGATACATGGCAACATTGGCAACCTGCATATGCCATATAGTATTTGCATTATATGATTCATATTATATAGCTGAAAGCATTAAGTCATAACATGAAAATATTTAATAGGATTTGTTGACGATAAATCTTAAATGCATCTCATAAACTCAAATGTCATAAGAAGTATTTCATAAACTATTAAGTAAAAAGTTCACAAATCATTGAATAACATCATATGACAATCTTCAATGCTCTAATCATCCTGAAATAAAACATGTCAACAAAATATTCAATTTAGAAATGAAGTGTAAAATAAGACAACAGAATATATTAGACCCCATAAAACCAAGCCGCCCATTTTAATTCATTGAGCATTATGTAACAAACTCAAAAAATAAATTTGTCAATGTCTATATTACTAATTCCTGTCATTATTGTTTAGAAAAGAATATTTAGCAAGGAAGTTAAATGTAGCAGAAGTATCCAAATCATGCACCTCTTGCATCTATCTAAAAGCATATCCTAGATGACATACCTACAAAATCAAATGTTACAATCCCAAGAGCCAATTGATCATTTCAAAGGGAAACTAAACACTGTGAGACTAATTATAGTCCTTAAACTTTGAAACTGCCCAAACATCCATGAAGGTTAACCCAAGCACGGCAAGCAAGCATTATCTTCACTAACTGGTGGGCATTTGACTCTTATAGATGTCATAGGTCAGCATGCTAAGAATAAGAAAAATAAGGGTTCCCTAGGAGAGCAAGGTGGCATACAATATGGAGCATTGGCAAGGACTTGGCATATCTAGGTGTCTTAATCTTACTAATGCAGAACCTCAAGGGGGTGCTCCAAGGAGACTCACTAGCATCTTCGGACTAGCCTATGCAAATGCCTTGAGGCCCATTAGTAAGGCATTTATAAGACAGAGGATGATTCCTTGGTTAATATGAACTTAAAATCTCAAACTCTGTAAGCAGCAAGGGACATATTCACAAGTTACAAACCAGTCATAGAACATTCTAAAACATCGGTGGATCTCAACTTAATCCACAAACCCAAACTCACGTAGATCAGTTGAGGCATAGTGGTCATGATTAACATTTATTAAATGAATTTCAGTTGCTTCCCTCAAATGAAAAAAATAAAAGAAGGTAAATTTGCTACTGCAAATAGTTATTGCCTCCTAAAACTATTAGGATCAAAGCACTTCATTGGAAATGGTTAACATTTATTGAATGAATTTCAGTTGCTTCCTTGAAATGAAAAAAATAAAAGAAGGTAAATTTGCTACTGCAAATAGTTATTGCCTCCTAAAACTATTAGGATCAAAGGACTTCATTGGAAAATATATATATAAAGTCTACCTAGCCTATAACTCTTCATGAAGCATTCTTGTCATCCTAACAATGTGATAAGCAGGACAAATAAAAAATGTGCCACGTTAAATTTAGAGGCAGTGAAACATGCAAATATATAACAGTCATAAAATACATCTTGCTGATAAGCTTCAAAATATAAAATCATGATGCAAGTACATTAAGTAGTTCACAATCAAGCAAAGTAAATACATTGATATCTTAGAAAGCAAATCACTACAAGATACTACAAACCAAAAGAATTTATAAAAAGATTTAAGCATGTCTAAACATGAAAAATACTATCTGTCTTCATAATAGAGAGGGTAAAATACCTCATATAGAAAATGGGAAAAAAAAACAGCTTGGAACAGGGGAAATATAAAATAAGATCATGCTTTGCTACAATCACATCCAGATAACCACAGGTATTTCCAAAGAGACGGAACCTGTTACCTGTTGCAGTGTTGCTCCCCTGTTTCACCCGAAACAGGGGAACAATCGAGCCGGCGGCCCGGCCGCCGCCGGCCACACACCGGGGTGACCCAGCCGCCGTCGACCGGCCAGGAGCCGGCCGCCACCGCGGCCGGACTCCCCCCACTCTCTCTCTCTCTCTCTCTCTCTTTCTATCTCTTTCTCTCTTTCTCTTTGCTGCGGCCTATTACAGTGCCGGCGGCACGGCCGGCCACCATGGCCGGCCGAACCTCACCGGACGCACGCCCGACGCCGATGGAGGTCACCGACTGCCGTTCAGGTCCGGCGAGGCAGCGAGCACGCCGCGGGCCCGAACCAAGATCAAGACGGCGAGCACGGTGGAAGGAAAGGAAGCTTCTGCTTACTTGATGACGACCGACGGACTGAGCACGGTGGAAGGAAAGGAAGCTTCCGCGATGGTCCGATGCCCAATGGATCGCTCCTCCTCACTGCCAGGAAGTCGAAAGGAAGCCTGGACGTGGGAAGGGAGCGGGCTATGCACCTGTGCGGCTGTGCCAAAAAAAAACGAAGTCTGGATCGCTCGCTCCTCCTCGACCACCGTGGTTGTGGCACTGTGGCACTGTCTCCTTCGTTGCCTCCGGGATGGTCCGATGGAGCGATGGGAAGGCTGGAAGGGAGTCTAGAAGAGTAGAAGTGGGATTGTGGGAAGCCGGAAGGGACAAGGGAGCATGCTGTCAAAGAAAAAAATGAACGAAAAAGAAATAGGACGGGAGCGGCTTCGTATGTGACGTGTCGATCGCTCGGCGTTTTAATTTAAATTTTTTATTTAAAAAATAGATGTCGTGTCGCTCGCGAGCGCCCGGCAGGTTTTGTATTTTTTAAAAAAATATTAACCAAATATTTATAATAAAACGGATATCTGTATCCGTATTTAAAAATATATAAATTCGTATTTGTATTTGTATTTGATTAATTTTTAAATTAAATATCCGAATCCGTATCTGAATCCGATTAAACTATAGAATAAATATCCAAATCTGATATGATTCGAATACGAATACGATCGAAGTTTATCCGATCCATTTTCAGCCCTAATCCCATCTCAAACTACCAAACCAACCTAAAATCTAACTGATCCACAAAATGAAATTGGCAGGTAACGACCATCACAGAAGCACATTTAATTCAGCATTATCTCTAATTTGATCCACAAACATCCTCCACAAGCACCCCCCCCCCCCCCCCCCCTTCCTCAGCAACAAAATGAGTTGAATTTGTCTTGTATAAGCATTTCTCAAGACCTAGTCAGTCTCAACATAACCACAAGGATGTTGCATCTGTTGCTTGATGAATTCAACAATGCATTGATTGCTAGAATGCAAATGGGCTGGTTTCAAGTTGGATCCAGCAAGAAAAAGACAAAACCTTAATACGATAACCTGGATTCAGTGGGGTTGTCCTTATCAGGTTCAATGTTGGTTCAGACCATAATTGTATATTCAAAAGCACCATAATGCATTTCCCCTCCAATTTCTTTTTGAGGGTAAACATCCTTAAAACATTTAAACAATTAATTAAAAATTAGAATATGCATAATTACAATATAATTTTGTAATGATTTTAAGTAGTTTTTGCCAAGTAGGAACCAAATATTATGGCCATTGATAACAATTTAGCACTTAAAATGAGAATATGAAGTGCATATTGAAATATATGAACTTTATTGCACATCATGCATGTTTGCACACTTATTCATATAAATTACTAACAGATTGTCTATCGGCTCTAGTATCAGGATCCAAACACAAGCATCAATAGTCGGGTCAAGTAACAAAGTTGCCGAGTTCCATTTACAGCCATATATCTGCTATCTGGCCCTTGACTTGATCAACAACAGTCAGTGATACTAACTTGCCATATCATTTTTTTTAAAGGAGATGCAACTCAAATAATCATAATAATAAAGATCAAGTGATTAATGTTTGCACTTGTCGATCTTTTTACTGCTTTAGAAAGATATCAACATTTTGAAGGATATCATTCTCACTAGTTATTTCAAGTTATTGAGTTCTCATTAAGAAATGCTGACAACATATCACTTCAGGTATTTGTTGTTTATCATCCAATATTAATTAGATTTTTACTTAGTCAGGTCCAGTGGATGCATTGTACAGTGTAACCTGATAAATATAGGTCTCCCATGTCCTGCAGAACAACAACAATCATGGCTACTGTTTAACTAAACCTCCGTATCAGCCACTTACCCAATGCTGTAAGTGATAACCCTCCTAATCCTCTCTTAATATTTATAGTATTCTTGCTTAGAAAAGAAGCTCAAACTTCCTTACCAGCTACAACAAATTTCCTTCTTTCCTAATTATGTCATCCAGTGATCTGCAGCATTTGAACAGCAAACCATCAAAGGTAAGAAAGAATAAAAGACATCGCTCCAACCTGAGAACAAACCTCTCAATATGAGAGAGATCGCTGTTATTTTTCCATGACCCTAGAGACATTCACATAGTTCCAATCTATTGGGAACAATTACTGTTATCACTGGCAAAAAGTACCATATCTCTCCACCATGGAAAACACGCTCTCAGCTAAGAGACACTGCAACCCATTACAAACCAAAGAACACATCAAATTAAACAGGATGGATTACTTCATCTCCTGCTCTAAATAGATGGCCTTTGATCCATGAGATCAATATCAAATTAAAAAAAGTTGACATGCACTATTGAAACCCAGAAACATATCCTGGAGATTCTGAATATGAAAACCCATATAGCATGCATTGATATCAGGAACTTGGAAGAAAATGTAGACAAATCAAAATGTGGGCTCCCACATACAAAAACAGAAATGCCAATCATACTCACGGCAATATTTGTTATGCTTGGGCATGGAAATTGTCACCTTGTTCTTGAAGGAAAACAAGAACAACAATTTCAGCATTGATTAAATTTCTCAAATATAAGCATAACCAGACATTAGTTACATCATCTAATTGACCAACTTAAGCTTATTTGAGTATCTCACAGAGAACTCCAAACCAACCAGAAAATTCAAAAGACATCAGCACATGCAACTAATCATCTAGCATGATCATCATGCCAACAAGTTACATCTGAATAAATAACAATATAAATCTCAGAAAGTTGAAGGTGAGCACTTGTACCCAGCAGCCACAAACCCCATAGCATATAAAGGGAAGCAAAAATATTTATGAACTCCACAAACCTCTACATTTAAATAGTTGTCTGCCAAAATCGTTCTCAAGCAACTGGATTCATAAATTGAAGATATGTTGAGCAAGCTCCCCTCAAGATTTTCAGTCATGGGGTTAACCTAATTTGCATTTATGACACTTACTTAAATAAGCTCTAATAATAATCAGAATTAGCTACTCTATTTGAGCTTTTAGTTATCTCCTTGCACTCTTTTAAGCTTCACTACATCTCATGCTACAGTGGCATCACAGTTTCATTGGGAGAAACAAGAAATAATGGACCTACAGATATAGAAGCCCCACTCAAGAAATCAAATCAGTTGTTCTTGCTTCAAAGGATTTCAAAAAAACAACCAATGCACCAAAGAAAGCCCCAGCGATCAGCAGAAAGACACGTGCAGTGAAAAACAGAGCTCAAATCATTAAAGCAGAGTAAACAAATGCATCACAAGCCACCAAGAGATAGACATGCGAACCTTCCACCGATTCAATACGTTTTCTTCTCAAATCAAAAGATCATAGGAGAAAATGCAATCAACGTCCGATTCCATGCGTTCTCTTCTCAAATCAAAAAGGTCACACGAGAAAATGCAATCAAGAACCAGAGTTTATTACACAGCAACTGAGAAATAGAGAGAGGATCTAAAGAGCGGCTCATAGGCGGTAAACAACGGAGCCCAAATCATTTAAACAATAGTGTACCAAAAGAAACCAAGAGATAAACATGTGGAAAGCTTGCAACGATTCGATACAAGAAACAAACGAGAAATCAATCGAGCTAGCGTTTTCTTCTCAAATAAAAGATCGCAGTAGAACAATGCAACCAAGAGCAACAAATATCGTTCGGACGAACGAATCACCAAGAAAAAGAGTCGCAGTGGTGGAAGAGAAAAGAGGAGGAAGACGGATGTAGAAAAGAGAGAATGGAAGGAGAGTGAATGCTCTCCTCTCTTCGTCTGTGTTGAAGGGAGAAGTGGAGAGGGCTCTTAAAAAAAAGAGGGAGGAGAAGAGGGACGTTTCTTGACTACAGCTGTGACGCAACGTCCGCGTGGATTTCCTTTTGTTTGTGTCCGAAAGCTTTATGCGGTGATTGGATGAGGGTCCATCTATCGTGACCGTCGGTTCGATGGATCCCTATGGACTGCGAGTCGCGTGAGGGCTCCATCGGTTGGCTCCATCCAACTAATCACTCGGACCGTTGAAATAGGATCGAGCCCATGCGAACATATCCGACCACTAGTCACTCATTGTCCGCGTTATCTCGAGCTTTTATTGATAGTCTTAATTAAAGCCACCGATTAATTTCGCAAGCTGAACCAGCGGGAATTAATTTTTTTAATTAGACAAAAATTTTACGTTATAATCATCATTAAGCATCATAATGTTTGAGCCACCGCAATAATAATCATTATAATACATTATTTTATATTTAATTTTAAAAAAAATTAAATTTTCATGCAAAATGATTTTTTTGTTCAAAAAAAATATATTATCCAATGAAAAAAAAATATTACTATTATTTTCTAATACTACCTTTTTATTTTTCATTATAATAAATTATGATTACTTTATAATAGTAATTATTTGATATTAAAAAATAAAGTTTTGATTTTTTAAATAAGGTATACATTGATATAGCATCTCATGATCTTGATGATTGTTATAGCATTGGACAATGATTTTGGTAAGAATCCCTTATAACAATATAAATATTTTAGTATTGCATATATAATATTTTATATCTAGTAGCATATTTATTTATAATATACAATATTATCACTTATGTACAATATTTGTTATTATATTTCCAACTCCCAACAAATAGTTCTTGATATATTTTTAAGGATGAAAACCAAGATCAATGGTCACACTCATGTGTGCTCCAAATGATACAATGAATATTCCTTAGAAACTTAGTTAAATATTTAATATACGGACCAATGGTTGGGATATGAGATATATAATTCATAATTTTTTTGAAGTATAATTTTTTGTGTTTTTGGACCAAACTCAATCAAGAAAGTTGTTACTAAGCATGTATTCTTGTGAATTTGGAACTAGTTTTAAAGTATTCCAATGAAACATTAAAACTTTATTTGAATGCTAAAAAATCTTATTTATTTGGGAGGAATGTAGATAATAGATAATTAAAATATTAGGACAACACATTCTTTTTTAAAAAAATACTTTACCTTATAAGAATTGCTATAATTAAAAAAAAAACTCATTATTGTTGAATATAACCTTCCAAATGTATAACTCTTGAATCTCCTCAACTTTTGGTAAGTTTAGATTAGAACATAAAATATTTATTTATATAATATTTTATATCTAGTAGCATATTTATTTATATAATATAATAAATATAAAAATTAATAATCACTTAGGTTATTATATTTCATAGAGTTTGGCAGCATTTAATATTTTTACATTATTTTGGAAGCATATGATATCTTACTTTGTGCTTTACTTGTGTACAATATTTGTTATTATATTTTTAACTCCTAGCAAATAGTTCTTGATATTTTTTAAGGATGAAAATCAAGATCAAAGGTCATACTCATGTGTGCTCAAATGATACAATGAATATTCCTTGAAAACTTAGTTAAATATTTAATATACAGACCAATGGTTGGGATATGAGATATATAATTCACATTTTTTTTTAGAGTATAAATTTTTGTGTTTATGGACCAAACTCAATCAAGAAAAGTTGTTACTAAGCATGTATTCTTGTGAATTTGGAACTAGGTTTTAAAGTATTCCAATGAAACATTAAAACTTTATTTGAATGCTAAAAAATCTTATTTGTTTCGGAGGAATGTAAATAATAGAGAATTAAAAAATTAGGATAACACATTCTTTTTAAAAAAATACTTTACCTTATATGAATTGCTATAATTTTTTTTAAAAAAAACTCATTATTGTTGAATATAACCTTTCAAATGTATAACCCTTGAATCTCCTCAACTTTTGGTATATCTAGATTAGAGCATAAAATATTATTAGCCAAGCCGCCAAACATTTAAAACAAAAAAGAAGAATAAATTTAAAATTAGAAGATGAGATAATTTATTAAATATATTGTTGCCTTCATATTAATATGTTATATGCAAATTTTGATTCTTAGCAATGAGGAACAATAAATTTGGAATAAGAAGAAAAGTGGGGTAGAATAAGAAAAACCAAATGAATATTAATCTAAACCAAACCAATATTAATTTAAGGTCTAAGGACAGAAAAATGGAAGATACTTTAGAAAAAGAGATACAAGAAAGCTACAAAGAAAAGATTTGCACAAAGAATGACAATTAATAAATATGTATTATAAAATATAAAATCTAAACAAAAATAAAATTTTTACCTTAATAACAATAAAAAAATAGTATCTTGCTTCTGAAACAAAATACTAAAGAATACAATAAGCTATCATATTAAAATTGTATGATAACCACTTTTTTTCAATAGGTAAGATTTATTTTTTGTTTCTAAAAAATATAATTAAAAAAATCATAGATGGTCAAAAAAAAAGATTTTTTTTATCATCTACATAAGATATAACACAAAAGAAAAAAAAAAGTTGGAACTATAAAATATGATCTTTATGTAAGCAATCTTTTGAATTGTTAAATATACTAGAACATATGAGATGTAATTTATATTAACATCACACTTAACCAAGAACTTTGATAAAAATAAAAAAAATATTAAATTATTAATGGTCGAGAAAAAAAATTACATGTTTGCAACCTTCATACTTTGATGAATGTACTTCTTGTTGGATCATTAATCCAACATTGAGCTTATATATGAAATAATTATATTGCGGACTGTCAAATAAGGTTAAGACCAATTAAAAATGATATGTTAAGGTTTTGGTGATTTGAGCTTTAATGTATCTGATAGGGCGTGGGCGTAGAGACTTAAGGAGTGATTTTTATTTTTATGATGGATTAAAATAGAAATACCCAAAGATAATAAGAAAGTTATTTATATATAGCAGTTATGGTTCCCATATCATAGGTACGACTTTCTTCTTTGAATTTCATCATAAAAAAAAACCTTAAAGAAAATTCTAGAGGATTTTCTGGGAGAACGTGCTAATCTGGAAGGCCAACCGCATTGCACGGCTCTGAAGAGAAATCAAGCAGTATTGATTTAAATTACTTTGGATAAATATATTTTGGAATATATATACATATATTTTTAATAAAAAAATAAAAAGGGGAAGGCCAGTGAGAAAAGCAACAACCCGAGGTGCATCTCTTGTCATCCTTTCCAAATCTTTATGCTTTTGATATTTTCCTCGTATTAGGGTTTAGATTTTTTGCCTTCCGGTTTTGATCGATGGATCTTGTGGTCTAGTGCTCTTTATATTTTAAAGAGCAGAGTTGTAGGATGATCTAGTTCTTTATCTTTATTTTCTTCTTGAAGGATCATGCATGATCCTTGGGTTTATGTGTTAGCCTTGAGGGTCGAAAGATGGGTAGGAAGAATACTTGCAAGTTTTAGATCTTATGTTTGCAGTGAGAGATACCCTGATGGCATTTCTCAGAAAGGGAAGGGATCCAATTAGGAACTTTTTGGCAAGAAAATTTCATTGTGTTCTCTCCAAAAGACCTGTTATTCTTGATGATTGAACGTAAATAATTCTTGATTTCTTGGTGATGGTTTTCATCAAAGGTTTAAATTTAATTTCTAACACTTCTTCCTCGTTCATTAATAATATATCAAAAAGTTACTTGAAAATTAGCCATTATAGATAAAGATAATAATCTTTAGTACTTTTAACATTTTAGATGGTTTTAGATATATTCCCAATATCGCTATCCAGAGCCACCAATATGTATCATTAGACATATATGATATGAGTAAACTCCCAGCAAAAAAAAGAGTATCGTGTCTAAGTTCTTTGATGCATATTTCATCCCCCTACAAAATAATGTTTCTTACTAGTACCATCGGAGAGTATTTGTATATGTTCATTCAAACATAAGCTTATGTATGAAAAAAATGCTTAGGCGAGTGCATTGGTGTCTAGCCTGAGGTGGTAAGTAGAGTATCTCATGTCAAATGTTTCTTAACATCATTTATTTGTAAATGCACGCATTATGAAACTATTATGACCAAGTAAAGTGTAAAGAGTGTTCTATCAAGCTCACTAGAGTAAGAGAATATTGGATCCTGCACCATTATATATATATAAAGAGGAGGATAGACTTAATTACATTCAAATATAATCAAGTCTAGATCTAACTATCTTTCTATCCTTAAATCTACATAATTCATGAATCCCAAAATGGCCACCCCTCTATATATATATACATATACATATGCTAAACAATAGTATTAACCTTTGAATTTAGGAAGCTGTATCACTTTAATTTTTAGAACTTCAAAAAGTTGCAAAAGTGATCTTGAACTTTTCTTTTTATTTCACTTTGATCCCTACCATTAAACAGGGAAGATGTCATTTGATTTTATCACATGTAGCAGCACATATGGCATTTAGATAGTAAAAATAAAATTTAAAACCCATGATCAACTCGTTTACCCATTAACCCAATGTCCAATAATCCTTCAAAAAAGCTCCTCTCAGTTCCCACCATTTTTCCTAACGCACGCTCCACCCACTATCCCCCCCCCCCCCCCCCCCTCGGCGCCATAAATAAGGTGCACTTCATTTTAAACATAAAGAATACAAACACTGGTGTCTTTGTCAAGCATCATCTCGAGAACCCCCCAATCAAACCCAAATGACAAACTCTTTTATGTTTACACTGCTATTCTAAAACCAGATAATGAGTTAAGGATTTTCATATATGGGAAGGAAAAAAAGAAGGCAAATTTTTTATCTGCTGATGATTTGAACCAGCACTTATTCCAAGCAAGACTATTCATAATTCAGATGATAGGAAGCCTGAGAACTGGGATGAGAGGGCTAAAATTCCAGATGCTAATGCTTTGAAGCCTGATGATTGGGATAAGGATGCCCTTGAGGAGATCAAAGATGAAGAGGGTGTCAAACCAGAAGGGTGGTAAATGATGAGCTTGAGGAAATTGATGATCATGATGCCACAAAACCAATAAATTAGGATGATGAAGAAGATGGAGAATGGGAAACACCAAAAATTGATAACCCTAGGTGTGAGGAAACACCTAGATATGGTGAGTAGAAGAGATCAATGAAGAAAAATCAAACAACGTTTCCTCTGTTTAATGGTAGGGATTAAAGTAAACAAAAAAGAAAGTTCAGGATCATTTTTGTAACTTTTTAAAGTTTAGATATCAAAGTGACACAATCCCTAAGTTCAAAGGTCAATACTGTAGTATGAAAAACGAGGAGGATAAACTTGATTACATTTAAATATAGCTAAGATTGGATCCAATTATCTTTTCTATTCTTAGATCCATACAATTCATGAATCTCAAAAATGGCCACCCCTCTATATGCATATAGTCAAATCTTAGATTCGGCTATCTTTTTCACTCGTGAATCTATATAGATTTCGAAGCAACCTTGCCTTTTTCATTTTGATCCATGATCCATGTGGATATAAAGGTAAGAAGGCTACTATATTTTGTGCTTAGCTACATTCAAATATAACCAAATCTAGTTATACATATAATTTAAAATAAGTTTACTATCACACACACACTCTCCCGCATATTAACAAATATAAGGCTACAAATGGGTTGACCAAATCGGAGTAAGCTTGATTTTGATTTGACCTAGTTTCACATTTGGGTCCCAATTTTGGACTCATAATTTAATTCATTTACTGATTGAATCGAATTTGCTTAAGTTCATAAAAAGAATTTTAAATCTAAACGATTATTCGAGTTGGTTGGGGTCAAGTATGACCTAAGTTTGACCTAAAATATTAGAGTTCAGGATGAAATTGAGTTGGAATGTATCTGTATTTAAGTCAAGCATTTAACTATTATTTTATAGCTAAAATCTAGTAGTTGGTAGTTAAGTACAAATCTATTAAAAATATAAATAAAATTAAAAAATCAACTTATATTTTTCATTAATAACCTTTTAATTCTATCAAAGTAAGGATATAAATTATGATTTTTATATTTATTAATATACTTAAAGATATTATAAATAAGAATCTATCAAAATAAATAATGAAATATGAATATTAAATATAATTAAGTGAAAGTAGATGAGATGATATCAAATTGTTAAGGTGGCGAAGGGCTATACCCAGATGGACAGTGTAGACTATGAAGAAACATTTTCTCCTGTGGTGAGATTTGTCTCCATTCGCCTGATCCTAGCTATTGTAGCACATTTAGATTTGGAGCTACATTAAATGGATGTTAAGACAGCGTTTCTTAATGAAAGCCTTGATGAAGAAATCTATATGGATCAACCTTTGGGCTTTGTGACCAAAAGATAGGAGGGCAAAGTGTGCTACCTTAGAAAATCCATATATGGTCTCAAGCAGTCATCTAGGCAATGGTACTTTAAGTTTCATAAAGCCATTACATCGATTGGCTTACATATGATTAAGAATGACCACTATGTGTACATTAAGAAATCAAACGATAGGATTCTGATCTTGGTATTGTATGTAGATGACATCCTAATAGTTGGAAGTTCTATAGGGGTGATCAATGCCACTAAGGAGTGGTTGTCCTCTGTCTTTCAGATGAAGGATATGGGTGAGGCGAATTTTGTGCTGGGAGTGAGAATCCTAAGGAATCGTGCTAAGAAGTTTCTTGGTTTGTCATAAGAAACGTATATTGAGAAAATCTTAAAATAATTCCGTATGCACTATTCTAAACCCGTTGATACTCCAATAGAGAAGTGTTATACTTTGAGCATTGATCAGTGCCCTAGAACTGATGAGGAAAGAGAAAAGATGAGCAGGATCTCCTATGCTAGTGCTGTAGGGAGCTTGATATACGCTATGTTGTGTACTCACCCTGATATTTGCTTTGCATCGGCTTGGTTAGCCGATACCAAAGTAATCCAGGACTTGCTCATTGGGTTGCAGTTAAAAGGATTTTTCGTTATCTTCGTGGTACTGCCAATCTCACTCTATGCTATCAGGATGAAGATATGAGATTAAAGGGTTTCTGTGACTCTGATTAGGCTAGTGATAGGGATGAGCATCGATCCACCACAGGATATGTGTTTATCTTTAGAGGTGGAGCTGTCACTTTGTGTAGTAAGAAACAAAGTTGTATCGCCTGTTCACTATGGAAGCCAAATATATTGCTTGTTCGGCTGCTGTTCAAGAGGCCATGTGGCTAAGGAGGTTCTTGAGGCGACTTGAGATATTAGCTAATGCACATGAGGCTATTCAGATCAGTTCTAATAGTATGGTAGCATTACAATATGTTAAGGATCCTAAGTACCATGGAAGGACCAAGCATATTGACATCAGATATCACTTCATTCGGGATATGGTCAAGCAAGGAGAAGTTATCCTACAGCATATCTCCACTGGCAGAATGTTGGCTGATTATCTGATAAAGCCTATTCTTAGGGATGTGTTCCCAGCTCATGTGAAGGCTCTAGGTCTGTATAGAGTGTGACAGATCGTAATATGTTTAGACTTATGTAGGCATTTATGTCTATTTTTTATTGTCAGACAGGGATTGTATGGACATCAATGACTATGTGTTAAAGTTTATAAAATATTTATTTTTATTATTATGATGAGTTCATATTTATAGGCACATATAAATTTTTAAATATCACAGGCTTAGATCAGCCTACTCACACAGGTAACCGCCCTGACACTTTTGTAGTGGGCAGGATGAGACTAAAGTAGCCATTATAGATGCTTGAGTAGTAATGCATGAGTTGCAAATTGCATGGGTTGCGAAATGGGCTACATAAATTATAATGGAATAGATTATAATCAATGTTGCCTCAGTTTGGACTGAGATGAGACTCGGAAGAGTCGAGTACAGAGTACATATATGCGTGTGCAGTGTATGAATATGTCCACAGATCCGTACTAAGTCTGTTATAGCCAAACTGGGAGCATTGGTGTGTACTTGAGTTAGGCAACTTTGTGATGCTTGGACTTATGTTCGTACAGTATTTGAGTATGACATGGCCCATTGAGTGAGAGCTCCATCGTAGCATGTATTACGTTGCATGTGCTAAAGTCGACCCTGTAAGGGGTAATGCGATATATTCCCTCTCCATTATCATGTAAGCCTTACAACTATGTAGTGTCCTTGAACTTAAACCTATACCATTAAGTTGGAGTTCATGATGACTTCCTTAGCCTTATCCTCCAGGATCATGGAATTGATGCGGCCACATGAGACAATCCTAGGAAGTCAACTGGACAAAGATGGACTGGTATGAGTGTTTAAGGAAGATTATTCGTGACCACACCTTATGTTTGTGATCCATTGCCCATGCAATCATGTGTATGAGTTGCATATGATTATGGATACCAACATTATGACTTTGTGTTTTTCAAGTGCTGCTCAGGGTAGATCTCTTGAGGGATTGAGAGTGCTTGATCAGGTGTAATCGAATTATCTAGGACACAGATGAGATTGAATTATATTCTTGTTCGCTACGTTAGTTATTTATTAACTTAATGCAGTATGTTCATTGTATCACTATGTGTGAGTTTCATCGGGTCGCACACCCCACCGCACTGAATGTTGAGAGAGTTGAGGTTATTGTTCCTGTGTAAACGAGTGGGAGACCGTTGGCTTGGGTGCCAGGTCAGCGCCCACAAAGAGTTTCAGGAGATGGGACTCTTCGAAACTCTAGGACTTTTGGTATTCCTTGGCCTGTTCTATAAGAAGACCAAAGGCGTCTTCTGAGCCAAAAAAAAAAAAGAACAGGATATGAAGACTGAAGTGCCTCCTTCCTCCTCTTTCTCTTCCGAACTATGGCTTAGGGGCATGAACGAACTGGGGACTCTGGTAGCCCCGATGACCGATGATCCTGCTTCCACTGCTGCCGATATTGCGGTATTTCCTTATTTTTGGCTCCTTCAAATTCCATGGAATCCGAGGCGGTTTTGGTAATTTTTGGCGATGAGGAGCTTTTCGGCGGTGATGATCTTCTTGGCGAAGATGTTTTCGGCAAAGAGAATGGTCTCCGATGACCCCTGGGCGTCACATGCACTCGTTTTCGTTCGTGCGTGAAACTATGAAGAAGACGATGAACTTGGCGGATGGTCTGCCGAGTTTGCTTTGAGATTCATGCAATTAAAGATAAATCCTTGTTAATTCAATTCTGAGCTTATTTTAAGTCTGATTTAAGTGTCGCATTAGACTTTTAAAATTGAACTCTTTAAGTTGACGAGACTTTTCTTAAAAATATTAAATAATAAAAATAATTTAATCTATTAATTAATAGTTATATGATGATTATTTATGTATTTATCAGTAGCGTCTTTCCTTCTTGAGGCTTGGGCCTCCATTTGTATCACCAAAAAAAAAAAAGAAATATTCATTTTATTTTAATTCATGATAGATGTTTTATTTTTTGAATGGATTCGTTGATCATAGCTATTGATTGGATCTACTCCGCGAGGTGAGCAGTAAATAAGTTGGTGAGTCCATGCGTTAACGTTCAATATGTAACGGCGGATTTGTTTAAACTTTAACAGTTACAGTGAGAACCCATGTCCATGGACACATGGTAGCCACCATGGGTCGATAAAGTGGATTTAGAGTTGACTCGATTTGAATCGATTTTTTAAAAGTCAAATTAGAGCTGAACCGACTATTTTTAGTACACTAATCAAATTATACTGAAATTTTTGATTTAGTTTCGATTCGATTTATTAATTTGTTTATACTTATTTTAAATAATTATAAGATTAATTTTTACAATAAATTTTATATGATCAAATAATAATTTAATTATTATAATAAAAAATATAGCTTATGCTATTTATTAACTCATATTCATAGCACCTTAATTGTAATTATAGCACAAATGAATCTTTTATATGGTATTTATATACGATTTGATTCAGTTTATATCATTTTTTTAGAAATTTAAACTAAAATCAATCAGACTTTTGTATTCTAAAAATTTTTAAATAAAAATCAGATCAAAAGGTGAAAATTGATTCAAATTGAATTGAAACCACAGTCCAAAGCGGTCTTGTGCTTACATCAAATTTCTTGCATATCCTAAATGCTGCATTTTGTTGGGTTCCCCCATTTTGATCCATTTATTTATTTATTTAAGAGCGGGTAGGAAGGATGATTGACATATCCTCTCATCAATTGCTTAAACAACACAATAATTATATCATACTAATTGATGAGGGGTAAAATCGTCATTGCATTGTTGATCACTCACATCGGCGATGGGTCATGCCCAGTCCAAATGCCCTGCTTGCCAGCTGGCCTGTTGGCACGACATTCTAGCAACAAGAGTCTCCTCATAATGAAGAAAGAGAACAAGAGGGAAAAAAGTGGCCACGTCATGTGCGTGGGTTCTCCACCCCCTCATTAATATCCGTCAAATCAATAAGCCAGAGCATTCAATGATGTAGAAACGGTCATAATGACTTGACCAGCATTTAATGGAATAAAAAGAAAGGAGAAAGTATAGTTCGGCAAGTATAGCTCGGCCAACATGCCTCGGCAAATATAGTTCGGCAAGTATAGCTCGGCAAACATGCATCGGTAAATATGCTTCGGCCAACATACCTCGGCACTCTAGCTCGGTTTCCGCAACCGCGATATGACCTTCGCACCAACTCAATTATGGCCTCATAAAGGCCGTATGCATTTACCTGCTTTAAGGCATTTAATGCCTTATCTCCTTGCATTTATGGCTGCAACGTTGCCCGGCACTTTTTGCGTAAGGAAGGATGGCGTCATAAAGCCGAGACAAAGAGTTCTTGACTCCATGCTTCACAGAAGTCGACTCGGCCAACCACATTGTACTTCGGCAGGTTCAGCCAATTTTATGCCTCGGTAGCCCGAGCTATTCTTATGCTACTGCCATCAAGGCCAGACCATTCCTCAGCCATCCGATCCGAGCTACTTCAGACCTCTGCGGAATCTGGCGGGAGAGTTCAAATTCACTGTAACAGAATAAGATTCCAAACAAGGAATCATGCCAAGACGTGGCCTAGGACCTACAATAGTGGCCTAGGGACCACGCAGCCATTGAGTCTCGAGCCATCGGCCAGCTCTCCCCGCCTCCCAGCCGTCGATCCTCTAACTAACCAGATACGGATCCTACCGGCCCTGTAACAACCTGATTCGAATCCGTTTCGAATCCCAACAACTTTCAGACCTCATCCAGAGCACGTCCAAGAAGTCAGGTGACCGCCTATAAATACTACCACCCTCAAGCCTCTCAGGTACGGCTATTCTACGCCCATTTTTCATTCGCAGTTCTTACACTCCGCCATGAAAGCTCCCACGAGAGCTCGGAGGAACTCTTCCTGGGGATCCTTCTCCCCATATTTGTTGATTGCTGGTCTCCACTGACTTGGGCGTCGGAGGGTCTTCCGCAGAGGGCCACCCCCAACGCCTCTCGCGTGAGGACTGTCTTGCAGGTCCGCCTAGGAGGGAGCCCACGCTGCAGCCCGATCGCGCCCGAGCCGGAGGATGGATTTCAGCGGCAACAGATTGGCGCTAGAGGAAGGGGCCTCAAGTCCCGTTAAACTTGAAAAAAGGAGACAAGGATCTCGATCTGAAAGAGAACCTCTCCAATGGCTAATCGGAGAAGGGCAACTTTTGAAGCCCAGGACCAGGTCGCCTCCCAGAGACCTGATTCGGTGAGCAGTGTGGCACCGTCGCCACCGCCAGCTGAGACTCCGTAGCCACCAGCTGTCCCAGTGACCCAGGACCCGTTCGCCACACTGGTCCAGCAGCTCCAGGCCCTGACCCGTCTAGTTCAGGAGCGCCATACAGCTCCCCATCCAGTTATAGCTACCCCTGCTCCATGCCTCCCAGAAGAGGCCGCAACTCCTCTTTCTCCAGCCACTTCTTCTGGTCCGCATGGAGTTGCGGACCCCCCATATCAACCTAAGGAGGTCAGACTAGTCCCGCAAGGGGGCTGCGACAAGGATCTCCCCAGATCTCGGCGGGCCCGATTCATCTCTCTGGTGTCCTCTCGCCACGACTCGACGCCATCTCCGCCTTCTCGCTGCCTTGACACAACAGATCGGCTTCCATAGCCGCGCTATGCGCACCAAGACATTTATGGCCTCATAAAGGTCATGTGCATCTACCTACATTTAATGCCTTATCTCCTTTCATCATTAAGGCATTTATGGCTGCCGCGTTGCCCCCTAGGCACCCTTTGCGTGAGGAAGGATGGCGTCATAAAGCCAAGACAAGGAGTTCTTGACTCCATGCTTCACAGAAATCCAACGTCCAGCTTCAACCTCGGCCAGTGGATCTACCGCACCACACAGAGAGTCCCCACAGGCGAGACCCCATTACGGATGGCCTTCGGCGTAGAAGCTGTCATCCCTGTGGAGATAGGACCCCCTTATCCGCGGATGCTATCATGCCTCCAGAGTCAAAGGGAGATCCTTCTCGCCCGGCGACCCTGTTCTCCGGAAAGCACCTGTCTCCAAACCGCTGGAGCAAGGAAAACTGGCACCAAATTGGGAAGGCCCCTACCAAGTGGCGGAGATCATTGGACCGGGAACCTACAAGCTGCAAGATCTAAACGGAAAGTCTGTCCCCCGGACGTGGAACTCGGACAATCTCCGTAAGTATTATCAATAGGGTATGTCCTATAAATCCATTTTGATATGCCTTATTATACCTTCCTGTCGGCACGTATTTTCGTAATTTGCAACGTGAATCATCACACATTATGTTGCCAAAGATTGCGAAAAGAAACAGGTGCTGCTCACCAATCCTCGGCACGACCGAGTTGCCTATTTGCACAGGAAATCTCCAAACCTTGGCAGGGCCAAGTAAAAATCTCCGAACCTCGGCAGGGCCGAGCAACAAATTCTCTGAACCTTGGCAGGGCCAAGTAAAAATATCCAACCTCGGCTAGGCCGAGCAATAAATCTCCGAACCTCGGCTAGGCCGAGCAATGATCCCTGAAGCCCCGGCCAGAGCCGGAGTGCATCTCTCATTATTGGAAGCCCCGGCCAGAGCCGGAGTGCATCTCTTATTGGAAGCCCCGGCCAGAGCCGGAGTGCATCTCTCATTATTGGAAGCCCCGGCCAGAGCCGGAGTGCATCTCTTATTACTGAAAGCCCCGGCCAGAGCCGGAGTGCATCTCTTATTATCAAAAGCCCCGGCCAGAGCCGGAGTGCATCTCTCATTATTGGAAGCCCCGGCCAAAGCCGGAGTGCATCTCTTATTACCAGAAGCCCCGGCCAGAGCCGAAGTGCGTAAGCCCCGGTTAGAGCCGGAGTGCATCTCTAATTATGGGAAGCCCCGGCCAGAGCCGGAGTGCATCTCTTATTATCAAAAGCCCCGGCCAGAGCCGGAGTGCATCTCTTATTATCAAAAACCCCGGCCAGAGCCGGAGTGCATCTCTCACTATTGGAAGCCCCGCCAGAGCCGAAGTGCGTAAGCCCCGGCCAGAGCCAGAGTGCGTCTCTTACTACCAAAAGCCCCGGTCAGAGCCGGAGTGCATCTCCTATTTATCTAAAACCTCGGCCAAGACCGAGTGACATATCAGAACCCTCGGCTAAAAGCTGAGGAAGTTTGTTATCAATCTTGGAAGGCTCGGCAACACCGAGTATTTTATTATTTGAAGCCTCGGTTACAACCGAGTAGCACCTTGGAAGGCTCGGCAACACCGAGTAATTTATTATTTGAAGCCTCGGTCACAACCGAGTAGCAATTAATATTTGAAGCCTCGGTTACAACCGAGTAGCATCTTGGAAGGCTCGGCAACACCGAGTATTTATTATTTGAAGCCTCGGTTACAACCGAGTAGCACCTTGGAAGGCTCGGCAACACCGAGTAATTTATTATTTGAAGCCTCGGTCACAACCGAGTAGCAATTAATATTGAAGCCTCGGTTACAACCGAGTAGCATCTTGGAAGGCTCGGCAACACCGAGTATTTTATTATTTGAAGCCTCGGTTACAACCGAGTAGCACCTTGGAAGGCTCGGCAACACCGAGTAATTTATTATTTGAAGCCTCGGTCACAACCGAGTAGCAATTAATATTGGAAGCCTCGGTTACAACCGAGTAGCATCTTGGAAGGCTCGGCAACACCGAGTATTTTATTATTTGAAGCCTCGGTTACAACCGAGTAGCACCTTGGAAGGCTCGGCAACACCGAGTAATTTATTATTTGAAGCCTCGGTCACAACCGAGTAGCAATTAATATTTGAAGCCTCGGTTACAACCGAGTAGCATCTTGGAAGGCTCGGCAACACCGAGTATTTTATTATTTGAAGCCTCGGTTACAACCGAGTAGCACCTTGGAAGGCTCGGAAACCGAGTAATTTATTATTTGAAGCCTCGGTCACAACCGAGCAGCAATTAATATTTGGAAGCCTCGGTTCGGCATCTTTCGGCAACAACCGAGTAATATATAAAGGCTTGGCAACAACCGAGATTTTGGAAGGCTCGGCAACAACGAGTAATATATTTCTAAAGGCTCGGCGAGCAACCGAGGCTACCCTCCCAGAGCATCGGCCAAAGACCGAGTGATATATTTCTGAAGGCTCGGCATATTTCTGAAGGCTCGGCCGAGTAATAAATTCATCCATAAAAGTATGCTCTTTCTAGACCTATTTTTATTCATTGAATTAAATTCAGTTTTTAAAAGGTCTGCGAAATTCTTATAACTCTCCTTGAAAGCTGCAATAAGAAGCAGGTCGTATAAATCCTCGGCTGGGCCGAGCAATAATTCTCCGAACCTTGGCAGGGCCAAGTAAATATTCTCCGAACCTCGGCTGGGCCGAGCAACTAATTCTCCGAACCTTGGCAGCGCCAAGTAAAATATAATCTTGAAGGCTCGGCTACAACCGAGTAACGGTCTCCGAACCTTGGCAGCGCCAAGTAAAATATAATCTTG